>PVKE010006640.1:0-53554 GCA_004027555.1 Craseonycteris thonglongyai | reverse complement strand
TCTTCAGTGCATAGTTATTTCTATTTTACTTTTTGACAGATAGAGAGAGAGACAGAGACAGAGACAGTTAGAGAACCGAACTGTGGGAACTCCCCAGTTTAGCACGTGGGTCCTGCCTGGGCCGGAGCCGGGATTCGATCCTCGGTCCTCATGGCCTCAAAGCGAGCGCTCAACCCGCTGAGCCGTCCCGGCTTTCCCCTCAAAAATCTTAATTCTCAGTGAAAGTAGCTACACACACTAGCATACACACTATCTGATTCCATTCATGTAAAGTGTAAACTAATGTATAGTAAAAAGAGCAGATCAACAGTTGCTTGTGGCCAGTGCAGAAAGAAGAATTAACCACAAAGAGGTAAGAGGAATCTTTGGCAGTGACAGGAATGTTCTAGATCTTGATTATAATGGGAAATTCACAGGTATATGAAAATGTCAACCCTCATCAAATTGCATACTTTATAAGGATGTACTTTCTTATATGTAAATTAGTCCTGAAATTTGGTAAGAAAACATTTTTTAAATACCATTTATACTCTATTTAATGGGGTTTTCTAATTAGCATTAACTCTTAACTACTATTTACTTTTACTTCAGTCTTCAAGCTTCAAAAGTACCGGTATGTACCACAGTGAGCCAATCACAACAAGCAAAGGTTCAAAGGTTATAACAGACTGCCTCTCTGACTCTGGCCAATCTGAGCAGGCTTTTTACTAGAACAGTGTAGCTTCGGGTACAGAACATGTATAATTTGCATGCATAAAAAGCCTGCTTGAATTGGCTGAGTTAGAGAGGCGGTCCCAGGAGCCTTGCAATGATTGATGCGGGATCGAGTTGAAAAATTCGTTTAGCGGCATATCCAGACGATTTTCGGGATCGAGTTGGAAAATTCGTTTAGCGGCATATCGAGACGTTTTTCGGGATATACTCGGCGTATAAGACGACCCCCAATTTTCGGTTGACTTTTTTTCGTTTCAAAAGTCGTCTTATATGCTGGAAAATACGGTACTCTTCACTAATGTAATTGTGGAGCACTAAGGAGTCACTAAAGAGGTGGGCAGACAATATAATTTAGAACACTGATTACTCTGCACTGAAGCTTAAAGAAAAAAATAGCAAAATTCTCAAATAATCCTGTTTATAAGGCCAGAAAGGTCTAAATCAGTGTTTCTCAAATGAAGTCTGGATAATAGTCCTTGGTGGCCTACTTCTGTGTTTGTGACTTTACATCTGTGGTTTTAGAATACAAAGGCCAAAGACAACACACTGTAGGAATGTAGCCTGGGTACTTTAACAGATTAAGATCATGGAAAGATTGAGCCATCCTAAAATAACACTGCAATACAGGAATATCAAATTCTAAAGAACTTGGATCAAAGTGGTTACTATCGTATTTATTTGTAAGCTGATGTTCTGCACACAGATGCCATCTTTGCATCTACCAACATCCACCAACTGTTTGTGATTACCAAGAAAAGTAGAAAAATCAAAATGAAAAATTTTGTACTGTCTTTATGAAGTATTTTTTAAAGTTTCTCAGCATACTATATTGGGGTTCGAATTAACGGTTAAAAACTTCTGTGCAAAAAGGAAATACTGACCACAAATTGTTTTGTTTTCACTGTTATAATGAACACAACTCAAATGATGGTTCATAACGTTTAAAATGGAAAAATATCAAATTGATACAGCTGTATACAATAGTATAGAGTTTAAATTTAGTTTTATGTTAGTACATATGTAATTCATGTTATACTAAAAATAAGTAAACTCTGGAAGATCTTGAGAATATTTATTTAAAAGGAGTACATTACAAGATTGAAATGCATTGTCCCAAAGAAACAAAATTTGCAAACCACATTATGGTACAATATATCAATAAATTTCATGTTAAGGGGGGGAAAAAAGAAGCTACAGAAAAGTATAGAAAATTTAAGAATAACTTGTAACTATAAAAGAAAAAAACAGTATAAGCCTGAGAAACTGTTCACAACAAATTAAGTCAAAGAAAATAAAACCTATTTTCATGTAAGTATAAAAATATGTTACTCTTTGTAGTTATTAAAACATTAAAAGTTGATTTCTGGACAAGATGGTAGAGTAAGTAAACACTGTGCTTGCCTCCTCTCATGAACACATCAAAATTACAAGTAAACTACAGAACAATTATCATTGAGAATCTCCTAAAGCCAGGCTGAACACCAGTCCTACAACTAAGAACATAAAGAAGAAGCCATTTCACGACTAGTAGGCTGGGCAGAGAGAGATGCCAAATGGACTGTGCATACCCACGTGTAGCGCTTAAAAATGAGGAGGAATATCTCAGCCACAGAGAAACCATGGAGGAGTGAGGGGTCCCAGCTCCATATCAGGTTCTCCAGCCTAGGGCTGCAGTACCAGGAAGGTAAGTTCCCACAACTTCTGGCTGTGAAAACCAGCAGAGATTGTGGCTCTCCTCTTAAAGGGCCAAAGATTCACTGACAAATTCAATCACTCTGAGTTCCAGGGCTGGGACAGCAGCTGGAAAGATACCGGTACTAGGGATATACGAGGAGGAACTAAGTCTGGCTCCAGGGCAAACTGGAGGGACACCTTTCTCCCAGACAGAAGTATAGCAGAAGCCATTGTTTCTTTATTGAGCTTTCCCAGCTACTGGTGTGCTGACCTATGCAGCTCCTGTATAAATCCCAATGATGATGAACCCAAACAGGCCCATCCCAAGACACATTATAATTATTAAAATGCCAAAATTTAAAGATAGAGAGAGAATCTTAAAAGCAGCATGAGAAAGCAGTTAGTTACCTAAAAGGGAGATCCCATAAGACTGTCAGCTGATTTCTCAATAGAAACTTTGGATGACAGAGAACTGGCATGAAATATTCAAAATAATGTAAAGCAGGACCTACAACCAAGATTACTCTACTGAGCAAAACTATCATTTAGAATCAAAGGACAGACTAAGAGCTACCCAGACCAAAAAAAAAAGCTAAAGAAGTTCATCACCACCAAACCAGTATTATAAGAAATGTTAAATAGACTTCTTTAAGAATGAACCAGGGGGGGTTAAAAATATGAATAATAAAATGGCAATATCTACATAAATATCAACAATTATTTTAAATGCATATAGAGTAAATGCTCCAATCAAAAGACATAGGGTGGCTGAATAAATTAGATAAGAAAACAAGACCCTTACATATACCACCTATCAGAAACTCACTTCAGGTCGAAAGACACATACAGACTGAAAGTAAAGGGATGGAAAAAGATATTTCATAAAAATGGAAACAAACAAACAAAAAAGCTGGGAAGTAATACACCAGACAAAACAGACTTTAGAACAAGTGCTATAATAAGAGACTTTTAAAAAAGGACACAGTAATTACACTTATGAGTATTTATTTGAAGAAAGGCAAAATACTACTTCAAAGGGACATATGCATCCACATGCTACTATAGCATTATTTACAATAGTCATGATATGAAAGCCACCTGGGTGTCCATCCATAGATAAATAAATAAAAAAGAGGTGGTACATATATACAATGGACTATCAGTCAGCCATAAAAAAAGAATGAAATCTTACCATCTGTAAGAACATGAATAGACCTAGAGGGTATCATGCTAAGTGAATTAAGTCAGAAAGAGAAAGACAAATGCCATATGATTTCACATATGATATCACTTATATGTGGATTCTAAAGAACAAAACAAACAAAATAAAAACAAATTCATAGATACAGAGAATATTTTGATGGTTGCCAGCTGAGAAGGGGGTTGAGGTGAGTGAAAAGGGGGAAGAATTAAGAAGTATAAATTGATAGTTACACAATAGTCATGGGGATGTAAAGTACAGCATAAGGAATATCATCAATAATAAAACTATGTATGGTGTCAGATGGGTAATTAGATGTATTGGGGTGAATACCTTGGAAGTTATATAAATGTCTAATTACTATGTTGCACACCTGAAACTTATACAATGCTGTATGTCAATCTCATGGAAAAATAAAACAATTACTTAAAAAAGAAATTAGAAAAAACTTTATAAGTTTATATAGCTGTATTGCCAAAAATAAACATATACTCGCCTATATTTTAGCTACTAGAAAACCAACCTAATGGTTGCCTTTACACTTAGATATTTTAAAAATAAAAAATAAATCACTGCAAAATGTAAGATTAATAAATTATTAAACTGCTAGAGCTATATTAAAAGCAATAAAAAATAGAATGCTCTGGGAAAGCCGGGACGGCTCAGCGGGTTGAGCACTCGCTTTGAGGCCACGAGGACCGAGGATCGAATCCCGGCTCCGGCCCAGGCAGGACCCACATGCTGAACTGGGGAGTTCCCACAGTTCGGTTCTCTAGCTGTCTCTGTCTCTGTCTCTCTCTCTATCTGTCAAGAGTAAAATAGAAATAACTATGCACTGAAGATAAAATAATTACTCTCTATAAATATAAAAAAGATATAAAAAAAAAATAGAATGCTCAATGTATACTTTAATCACTAAGAAATTCAGCTTCCCTTTTGGCAAATTTTGCTAAAGTCATAATTCTTTCCTCATTTACTTTTAAAGACATTTCAGAAACATGGTAATTCTAAAACAAAAATAAAATAGAAGCCTGGACCAAAGAAAATTGAATGGGGAGTCAAGAAACAGAGGTCTTATTCCTGGTTCTCCACATTATTGTGTGGCTCCAGGCAAGTCATTTACAATTCTCAATACTTCTACTCATTTCTTAGTGAAGGAATGAGAACTACAGTAAGAATGTCTTTAAAGACAGTTTCTCAAGGAAGCAAGCATGTTGCATATAAATGGTGCTGTTTCCTAAGTCCATTAAAGGTCAAAAAAATGTCTTTGAGGGATAAGACACTGGGCTTATCTTTAAGAACTACATGTACGAGGCAAGAATAACAAAAAAACATACCTTCAGGTTTTGGGGTCGTGTGAATTTGTTGAGAAGTGCAGTCTGAATGAGCTCCCACCTGCTCCCTGCAGTTCGCTCACCATTCTTTGAGGAAAAGAAAAAACAAATGAGGAAACTATTCTAAGTTTGTGTACATCATAGAATCAGAAGACAAACAAGAATGTACTGTACTAAATCAGAAACTAAAAGAATATCAGTTTTGTTCTTACCTCATCTTCCACAGGGTACAAGTTTTGCTCTGAACACGGCATCTTAACATGCTTGTTGTCCCACAAATCTTTAAAATGTGTTGGAAAAGGTTTTGGAACTTCTCCTGCTCGCAAAAGATCTACCTGAAATACATGTTAACAAGAAAACTCTTAAGTGCATAAGTACTAGGTTTTACTGTCTACAAAAGCATCCAAATAAAGTATCTAAAACAAATGCTACAAATTATAGACCGGCTCCTAGGCAAGAAATCTTCTTCAGTTGTTCCCACTCCTTATCTCCATTTAGTCAGTTTCCAAATTGCCATGCCCTATCTCCAATCTATCTAGGAGCCTGGTCCTCATTATTCTTTGCCTGAATTTCTGCCAAAAGCTTTCTAACCCTTTTCCTAACTCCACCTGCTCCCAGAACATTCATTCCCCTTAAATCTCTTATGTCCACTTGCGAATAACATTATCTTTCTTAAGTATTCCCAGGCTTCTAATCCTATATTAGTTTCCCTCTGCCTATACTCTGATTCCAAATGATGTTCCCAGTTTTTAACTTCCTTTCTTATCCAAACACTATGTGGTTAAACATCTATTCTGACCTTAAATACTCATCACACTGAAGTACATGCAGGTGGGCAAAGAGGGGCAAACTGAGGAGGAGAAAAGGGGGAGTGCAAAGATGGGTGGCCGCGGGTCCCTGCTTGGAACACTGCAGTCACAGGATGGAGGAGGAAAAAGGCAGTGGGTGAGCATTCTGGACCTCACTCAGTCTGTGGGACAAAGAAAAGGAGACAGAAGCTGGGCTGTGAGATGCCACAACCAGACATCACTTTAGCCCCAGAAGGTGCTTCGGTGGGTACCATGAGATACCACAGCCTGAATTCACTCCAGTTAGTGAGAGAAGGAGGGGGAACAACAGGGGCAGTGAGAAGCTACAGCCTGACCACACTCTGGTCTGAGAAAGAGGAGAAAAGGCTGCAAGTAAGCATCTCTGCCCACAAGCAGTACTGCCTGGGGGATCAGCATATAAGACAGCGGATCCCAACACTCAGGGCAGACACCTCAGGCAAACCAAAAACAGAAGAGCATAAGCCTATACTGCCTCACTGCCCTCAGCGCCAGGTAAAAAAACAAAACCACTGAACCTGGTTGCCTTCCCTCATCTGCCCTTTCAGACATCTATCCCCCCCACCCCCACCCCCAATATCATCAGTGAGCTCCAGAAGAAACTGTAACTGTGAGTGAGGGTCAGGTTAAGGAGCAGAGTATATACACAGAAAGGCAGCCAAAATGAGGAAACAAGAAATATGTCCCAAATCAAAGAACAGCAGAAAACCCCAGAAAAAGAATTACTCGAGATGGAGACAAACAGCCTATCAGAGACAGAGCTCAAAAGAATGGTTATAAGGGTGCACAAAGAATTTGGTGAAAATTTCAACAGAGATAGCAAGCATAAAGAAGGACATAGAAACCATGAAAGGGAACCAGGAAGATATAAAGAACACAAAAACTGAAACGAAGAATGGAATAGAAGAAATCACCAAACTAAATGAAGTGGAGACATGAATCAGTGATTTGGAAGAAAAGGTAGCAGAAAACACCTACTCAGACAATAAAAAGAAAAAAGAATAACAAAAAAATTAGGGTAGTTTAAGATTCCTCTGGGACAATATCAAGTGTAACATTTGCATCATAGGGGGTACCAGAAGAAACAGAGAGCAAGGGATGAAGAACTTACTTGAAGAAATGTGACTAAAAATTTCCCTAATCTGGCAACGGAAACAGACATACAAGCCCAAGAAACACAGAGTCCCAAACAAGATGAACCTAAACAGGGCCACACCAAGACACATTATAATTAAAATGGCAACTGTTAAAGACAAAGAGAATACTAAAAGCAGCAAGAGAAAGGCAAGCAGTAACTTATAAGGGAGCACCCATATGTCAGCTGATTTCTCAACAGAAACTATGCAAGCCAGAAGGGACAGGCAGAAAATATTCAACATGATGAAAAGCAAGAATCTACAACTAAGATTAATGTATCCACATTATCATCCAAATTGAAAGACATAGGGATGCTGGGACAACTCAGCAGCTGAGCCTCACAATCTCTGGGATGTCTACGGTTTGATTCCCAGCCCCAGTCCATGCCTGCAATTCCTTATGCTGAACTGCGGCACAGCTGGTAACCCACGAGATTGCTCAGTGGCAAAGGTTCTTGCCTCCCATGTGGGAGGCTACTCTAGTTAAGCTCCAGCCTCATGTGGCCCCACATCCACAGCCACATCATGGAATGAAACCATGTCACAACGATGTATAACTATGGACACTGCTCTGGGCCCACCCCACTTCTCTCTCTCTCTCTCAAACAATAAAATAAATCTTAAAAAAAAAACTGAAGGACAGATAGAGAACTGTATTACAAGAAATGTCAGAGGGACTTCCTTCAATGGGAGAAAAAAAACAAAAATTATAAATAATAAAAGTAGTAATAGCTACATATTTATCAATAACTTTCAATTTAAATGGATTAAAATCTCCAAACAAAAAACATGGAGGGTACTGTACTGAGTGGAGTGTCAAACAGAGGAAGACAGATGCATATTGACTTCACTTATAGGTAAAATCCAAAGAAAATAAACAAGTGGAACAGGAACAAATTCATAGATACAGAAAACATTTGGGGAAGCCGGGATGGCTCAGTGGGTTAAGCACTCACTTTGCAGCCCCGGGGACCCAGGATCGAATCCCAGCCCCGGCCCGTGTGGACCCATATGCTGAACTGGGAAGTGCCCCAGTTCAGTTCTCACCGGGGCGAGACCCCAGCCCAGTTCCTGCCCTGTGCAGCCCCATGCCCACCTGTGGAATGAAACTATGTGGAAAAACCAATGATGTGCATCTATGGAGACTGTTCTGGGCCCTCCCCCTTCTCTCTGTCTCTGTCTCTGTATCTCTCTCTCTCTCTGTCAAAAACAATAAAAATAAATCTTTAAAAAAAACAACAAACATTTGGTTTGCTGCCAGATGGGAGGAGGTTTTGGGAAGTAAGTGAAGTAAGGGGAAGGGATTGGGAAGTTCAAATTGGTTATTACAAAGCAATAGTTATGAGGTTGTAGGATATAGCATGGGAAATATAGTCAATAATATTGTAATAACTATGTATAGTGTCAGATGGGTACTAGATTTGGAGAGATGGGAGGAGGACTAGAGGGGTGGGTGTAAAAGGGGAAGAAATAAGGAAGTACAAATTCACAGTTACAAAAATAGTCACAAGGATATAAAGTACAGCATAAGACATACAGTCAACAATATTGTAATAACTATGTATGGTGTCAGATGGGTACCAGAGATATGGGAATGATGATTTTGTAAGGTATATAAATGTCTCACTGCCATGTTGTACATCTGAAACTAATATTGTATGTCAAATATAATTGAAAACAAACAAACAAACAAAAAACCAGGTACCAGTCCAACTTCCATATAGGGGTACACATATGTGAAAATGTTTTATGTCTACATGCATGTATGTGTGTGCATCTATGTGCATGTCTATGCATATGTGTATATGTGTGTTCATCCATGTGTTTGTAGATAATCAAGCACTGCGTGTCATGTTCATGCAATTTCAGATTGCCTTATATTTCTAATGCTATTATAATTATCAGCTTTATTTTATTCAAATTCTGTTAACTATTAATACCTGGCATCTTAGAAATGTAACCAAGGACTGCTTACTAAAAAACTATTAATCACACCGCATATATCATATTGCCACATTCAGGAATAAGAATCTAGAAGAAAAATGCACTAAATTACTAAAACTCTGGGAACAAGACTCAGACTTAGGTTTCTGAGTTATATATAATACTTTCACATAACAGTTGCATTTTTTCACAATGATTCATCATTACTTTTGTAATAAAAGATTTTTAAATCTGGGTCACTGAATATCTAACAAATAAACAAACAGTAATTATAGAGATTAAATAACAATAGTACAGGATCCTCCAGGTTTTCTTTGTGGGTGATCGAAGTCACAATATCACTTACTTCCCCAATCAATCTTTTCTCCAAATTTTCACCATTTAGCAATGCCTTTCCTTTTATCACCCAATACTTAAGAATTCAACATATCCTATCAATTTCACCTACAAACAATGCAACCATCTAGTTTATCTTTTATTTCCACAACTATTACCCTATCTCAGTGATTTTCATACTTTTTAAAATAGCAGAACTAATTTTTCTTAAGAAATATGACATGAAATCATTAAAATCAAATAAAAACTATTTTTATAAATAAAATGTTTACAATAATTTTTACTTATTCTAACATCAATAAATGATAACTGTTTTAAGAAGTACAAAATTTGAAATTGAGAGTTACAGATGACAGCTAAATCTACTTTTTAATTTATATTTAAAGATTTATTTTTATTGTTTTTTGACAGAGACAGAGAGAAGGGGGAGGGCCCAGAGCAGTCTCCATAGTTGACAGCATTAGTTTTCCATATAGTTTCACTCCACAGGTGGGAGCGGGTCTGTGCAGGGTAGGTACTGGGCCGGGAGCCTCCTCAGAGGCCACGGCAAGAACTGAGCTGGGGGCACACCCCAGTTCAGCATATGGGTCCGCATGGGTCGGGCCGGGATTCAATCCATGGTACCCGGGGCTGCAAAGAAAATGTTCAACCCGCTGAGCCATCCCAGCTTCCCCTTAATTTATATTTATATCTCTTATACATTATTAAGAAAATCCTGGGGAAGCTGAGATGACTCAGCGGGTTGAACACTCATTTTGTAGCCCCAGGGACCCTCCCCCTTCTCTCTGTCTCTGTCAAAAAAATAAAATAAATCTTAGAAACAAATTATTAAAAACAGAAAAAAGAAAATCCTAATTACCTAAATCATTGCAAATGGTAATTTAAAAATGTTATTTTGATGTTTAAAGAAACTCTTCAGTTAAACAGCAGTGGCAAGAGAAACTTGATTCTATGGTCTGCACAAAAATGAGTTCCGGTATATCTGCTGTTTAAAAATATAGTATTAAGTATTTTTAAAATTTCAAATTTGAACAAACATAATTTCAAATTGTTAGTTTTTTTTCTATAGGTCTTTCATAGTTAAAATCATAATTTAGAAAAGAAACTTAAACCAACGTTCAAAAGAACCCCTGAACCACTTACATGCAGCAGAATTTGATAATTACTATCTCCTTACTTTACAACTCTTACCTGAGGTCATCCATTACCTTTCCCTATTTCTAATGGATCCTCACTTAGATTTTTTTTAAGATTTATTTTATTGTTTTTGACAGAGAGACAGACAGAGACAGAGAGAAGGGGGAGGGCCCAGATAAGTCTACATAGCTGTGTAATCAGTTTTAGACATGGTTTTGTTCCACACAGTAGGGTGGGGACCACGCGGGACAGGAACTGGGCTGGGGGCCTCCAGCACGGGAAGCATGCCCCCTTGAGCCAGATGTGTCTGTGTGTGTGTCTGTGTGTGCGTGCATGCACGCACAAGAACCAAATTAGGTGCCTCCTATGTGGGAAGCAAGGCTGGGATTTGATACTCAGTCCCCAAGGCTGCAAAAGAAGCACTCAACCCACTGAGCAATCCCAGCTTTCCCAAAAATTTTTTTTATATACAACTGTCTGATTAATGTTGCAACAGCACAACTACTGTCTGCCCAGAAATTTTAATGATTCCCAAAACCTACAGAATCAAGTCCAGCTCCTGGCACCTGAAGCCCTCTGTGATATTCTTCCCAAGTCTTCTCTTCCACCATTTCCCATCCAAATTCTAAGTTCTGGCAAGCAATTGTTTTCCATTCTTAAAACAAATATTTTTCAACTACACAGTCTTTTCTTATAAAGGTTAATTTCTTTCTGGAACTCTCTTGCCCTACTAACTCCAACTCAGAAATTTTTGCTCTTCCTTTTTTAAGCTCAGCTCAAACCCCACCACCCTGATAAATGTCACTTCTACCTCCAACCATGCTTAAAGAATTCTGTACTTTGAAATATTTAATCACATCTAGACTACGTTGTACCATAAAAAAAACTTTTTAAAAAAGTAACCAGTGTAAAATCTAATAATAAAGACTGGCTAATAAATGAAATGACTATATATAACTACTCAGTGTATGATACAAATCTTCTAAAATTGGATTATGGAGATAGTTATCTAACTCAGTAAATTCACTATATATTAATAAACTGAGCACTTAAATTGGGTATATTTTATATACCTCAATAAAATTGTAGTTTAAAGTACCCAAAGAAAGAATAAAAGAGGTTTCTAGGGGCTTGTAAGTAATGGGAAGTTATTATTTAGGAGGTACCAAGTTTCTGTGTGGGATGATGAAAAATCTCTGAAAATGGATAGTAGTAATAATGGTTGTAGAACATTATGAATGTACTTCATGCCACTGAAATATACATTTAAAATGGTTAAAATGGTAAATTTTGTATTATGTATATTTAACCACAATTAAAAAAAATGAAGTTGGTCTTAAACATGTTAGATTTGAGATACCTGTGGAACAGTGATGAAGATATCAAGAAGAATCTAAAGCTCAAAATAAGGCAAAACTGGAGAAAGATTGAGGATACAAAACCATACCCAACTTTAAATTTTAGAGTCTAACCCAATACTTAATTATATAGTAAGTGCTCAAAAAATATTGTCAATTAAATATTTTTAAAAAGAGAATCCAATGGATTTTCTTAAAAATATATAAACATTCAGTTCCTCATCAGCTGACAATTCATCTTATAGATTTGTTAAATACCATATTGAGTAAGCTATCACATTTCTACATTCTGTAGACTTCTAAGTACTTTATATATGCAGAAAGATAACCACTTTCCATGCCTTGGTCTATTTTTCACATTAATAAATATCACAAGAAATCAAGCTGAGCCCTCTCTATATAGGTGAGAGGTAATACCTACCCGAATAGTTACAGTGTGATTGGCAGAAGGTCTCAAGAGAGGTAGCTGGATCCCACACCGAGGCATTCTTCTCATCTCCTCAATAGGAGTCCCAAGCCATTTCTCATCTGGAGAAAGGTAAGGTGGAATGTATGTAGGAGTCTTCCTGTCTGTTTTCTGATGTTTGATTTCACATTGATCTTTTCTAAGGTCAAAATAAAAGTATTGATACAAATCACTGTTTAAATTCACTTGGATACAAGTAAAAAACTTATCCAGAACATTATTAAAATATGTCAAGTTTGTTCTCTCTCCTTGGTAATAAGGAAGAGAGGGAGGGAGGGAGGAAGGGAGAGTAGAAGAAAAAACTTAAAAAGCGCTTATTTTTATTAATCTCTGGAAGGAATTTCCAAACACACTTAAATAACTTTCTGAAAAAAGGACCATGTAAGAATATGGGACTGCCAAATGAGTCATGGTTCGTAAGATCAGCTACTTCTCAGGACTCTAGACAATAATTTTCAATGACATGTACTTATTAAGACATGCTTGCTAGAAAAAAAAAATCACAGAAATTATAGAGTGGGCTTTAAAATTCCATGACATAACCGCAAAAATGTAATTTTTAAATATTTTTTTTTTTAATTAGACAGGCCAGGATTTAAATCCCAGCATTACCACCTATAAATTATATAATTTCAGAGAATTTCCTAACCCAAAGTTCAATTTTCTCATTTGTGAAGTGAGTACAATATTGCCCATCAGAGAATTAGAGAAAATGCAGTAAAGAATGACGTATGAAAATGGCTACTTAAACAGTAGCTACTACCAATCAATTTTTTTTTAAGATTTATTTTTTATTGAGAGGTGTGAAAGACAAAGAAAGACAGAGAAAGAGAGAAAAAGTGGGGAGAACCCAGAGCAGTCTCCATAGCTGTACATCATTAGTTGCGATATGGTTTCATTCCACACAAGTGTATGTGGGACCATGTGGGGCAGGAACTGAACTGGGGGTCTCCCGCAAGGCAAGAACCTTTGATGCTGAGTCATCCCAGCAGTTACCAGTTGCACCACAGTTCAGCCTATGGGTTTTGCATGGCCCAGGTCGAAGAACCGAACCCTGGGTCTGGTGATTGTGAGGCAAGCATTCAGCCTATGAGCTATCCCAGCATCCCCAAACAAATATTTTTACGTTCTGATAATTTGTATAAATTTCAGAAGTTCATGAAACTAAAAATCTTAACAATATTTGTTTTCTGCTTCTGGCCTTTTTAGAATTTAAAATTTTGAGTCTAGGTTTAAATTTAGCTTAAATAGTTATCAAAAAAACATGGCTATTTCTTTGCTTCAGTGTAAACCATAAATCTGCCAAACCCCCTTGACAAAATTATAAAACCATTATACTATTGGAAATAACTCCTGATGGAAAAAATTACCTTTTTCCCTCTGCTTTGGGAATTCTCATGAAATGATCTGTTATTTTCGAATCCTTTCTCCCATGATGCTTGGAATTTCTGCATTCTACATTCAGGCTAGAAGTATTTCCAGGTAGTTTGGCATTTAAATCATTCATTCCAGCATGATTCTCTCCTTCTTCAAATTGGAAATGTAATCGAATTTCACCTCCCTTAGTAGATGACTGTTTCCTCAATTCAGTGTCAGTTTCTCTTGCTTGGAACCTTGAAGGTTTATTGGCTATCTGGAAGGAACTGCTATCTTCTTGTTCATCAAAACCTAGACTTGTCTCTTCATCAGCTTCTGAGTCCTGACAACTATTTTTGGAATTATCTACATCCATTGGTGACTCGGGCTCACTTTCCTTCTCAAGTGGAGAAGAATTTCCTAGACTACTTTCCTGCCTACTCAGTTTAATAGCATTTTTCAGTCCAGTATTGACATCCTCAGAGCCAATGTCTGACAAAGGACTCTCTGGTACCATGTCTGTCTCTTCTTGCTGACAACCTGTATAGTCTTCCACAAGATCACAAGACTTTCTGCACTTCTGGTGGCTTCTGACTTCCCTGGGGTGTTCATCTTCTGTACTCTGCTTTGCTTTCGCAAGTTTCACAGGTATAAAAAATTGTTGATTATCTCTACTTTCCTCACTATCTGTGCCACTGTGATCATCATTTTGGGGTGACTGATCAACATTAGCATTACTGAACCCCTCTGCTGCGACAGTTACTATTGGAGGTTCACTTTCCAAAAGCTGCTCTGTATGTTTCCCTTCATTTTGCCACTTACACATAGCTGCAGTCTGATGCTGGTTCAAATATTGTGTATTTTTTTCAACTGGTGATTTATCAGTACTTAGCTGAGAAACATTTTCTAATTTTTCCATGTTATGTTGATAAAAGTTATCTTTTTGTACAGAACTCATCATGGACTCTACTCTTGTATTATTGTTTTCTTTACTATGCGAACTGTAAGAAAATAGAAAAGAATTAATGATACAAGAGAACTTACTATGCAAAAATATCACTTACTCAACCATACTTCAATATCACAGCAATAATTAAACTACTTGTGATATCTGAGCATATAGCATTCACTTTCATGACTCCATTACTTGGCATATATGCCTGCCTAACGAATACCTAACAGAGTGAACTGTTAAAACTTACTCACTTCCTGTGCAGTCTTTCCTGCAAAGGTAAAGTGGATTGTTTGTCTATATGCTAATCACCATTGTACCTTATTTATACATTTACAATTGCATTTATCACACTATGTAATACAGCAGGTCCTCAAATAACATTGTTTCATTCAATGTCATTTTGTTATAATATTGATAAGATGCAGGAGGAACTTAACTCTTGCTAATATTAATTAGCCTATATTAAAATTGTTTTCATTATGTCATATCTCTTAAAGATGAAGAACCTGTCAACAACGTTAAGAAAGGATTTACTGTAATCACGACACTTGAAGTATCTTAAAGACAGAAGCTATTCCTCCTTCATCTCTGCATCTCAAGTATATAGGACAGTTACTGGCATACAGGGGATTCTAAAAATTTATTATAAACTAAAAGAATGAATAAATATAGATAAAGAAAAATGGGAAAGCAAGGAGAGAAAATGGCATGAAGCAAGATAAAACATCCATGTATCATGTTATTCATTTCTCTATATAGGCTTGTTTCAATACCTTTCTGATTCAGGTGTCTTGATTCCTTTAGTGTCCATCCAACCAGTAATAGTCTTTTGTTTGAAAACTGTTAAAACAAAACAAACAAACAAAAATCCATTAACATATATGCCTACATGACTTCAAATAGAAAATACTTATAGCAGCATATATACATGTAATATGTACATATATACATAGATACATACAATATAATACATATATTTTGCTAGGTTCTGTGGGTTAAACAAAGATTGCTCATTCCTTTCACATTTAAGTGATGGGAGATAATACAGGAAGATAAATACATTTGGCATAAAGTAGAAAGTAACCGGCCTCTAAGAGTGAGTATGGCCTAATGGATAAGAATATAGGCTCTGGAATCAGATCACTGGATTCAAATCCTGGCTCTACCATTAGATTCTTATGACTTTGTGATGGGTCATTTCGCTGTGTCTCAGATTCCTTATCTGTAAATATATAAATTAATAGTATGTCTTCTTGAATTACAAAAAGTGTCAGCAGTCACACTCAGAGCTGTAATTCCAGAATTTAAATCTAGGAAGCTCCTAGTCAGGTATAATACATGTAGCATGGAGGGCAAATTTGAAGGGGCTAGAAGGAAGAGTCCTTTAGTAGAAATCTGAGGGGAAGTTATTGGTCTTGCAGGGGGGTTCCTAAACCATCTGAATTATCAGGAGGCTTTTAATAAATAAATCACAGGACCACACTCAGACCTACTAAACCAGAATGTATATGTATGATGGTGGAGGCACAACAAGTGCCAAAATCTGCATTTTTTTCAAAAAGTGATTTTGATGATCGACTAGGTTGGAGAACTACTGACCAAGGACCAAACTAATCCTTGTGAGAATAGAGAGTAAAAGCTGAGAAGTGAGAGTCATTATAGACTTCACAATTGTAGGAAAAGTTAAAGGTGACACTAAGTTGTAAGCCTGAGACTTGAAAGATTGTGGCAACATTAAATAGAACGGTAGAATGCTAGAGAAATAGATTTAGAGGGAAAATATGATTAGGTCAATTCTGAACATACCGGTACTAAATTTGAGATGCCAAAGAGATTACTAGATAGAAATGAGCAGCAGCCAGTAGCAAAGGTACTATTGATGGCTCAGTAGAGGGAAATATAACATAAGTAAATGCAAGCCACAATTTATAAGTACTAGAAATAAATATGCTTTCAAAATTCAATGTATTACATATAGATATATTAAATGTATATAGTATTTTAGTAGAGGAAAACACAAAAACTTGAACATTCTCAACTACTGTCTAAATTACAATGTAAGAATTTAGGCACTGTAAGTCAAAGACTCATTCTCATCAATCTATGTTCCCCCAAATATAATAATATGAGCAAAACATGCTGTCTCAAATATATGGAAATCTACATTTATCACCATAATTGAGTACCATGTAATTTGTACCTTCTACAAAATATTAACATTACAATTAGTAAAAATCCCTGTTTAGCACTTTTAAAAGTTTCTCTCAAAAAAGTACCGTATTTTTCGCACTATAAGATGCACTGTCCATAAGATGCACCTAGGTTTAGAGGAGGAAAACAAGAAAATAATATTCTGAACCAAATGGTATACTAATATAATAAAATATAGCAGAATTATTTTTCAACCATGTAGTCAACAGCGGTATTAAGAACCATCATCACTGTCATTAACAAATGAGGAGTGACTTTAAGGTTCAAACACTCTTCTCGTTTTCTGGAAACCCCAAGAACTCATCATCACTAGTGTCAGAATTTATGAAGCTCAGTTGCTCACAATTACTGATATCACTTTCTTCACTATCTTCATATATACTATCTTCGGTTCCATCTATGCCATTGCTAATGCCACATTTTTTGAATGACCATGCAACGGTTTCGTCCTTTACTGAGTGCCATGATGTTTTAACCCATTCACAAACTAGAGTGATAGTGGGCTTCATTCGTCCAGTAGGTGTCAGAGCATGATTACTAGCAGCCATCCATTTGTTCCACTCTTCTTGCATAGACTTTAAATGGCTTGCTGATGGAAATGTCAAGAGGTTACAACTGGCTGGTAAGACCCCCAGGAATTACAGCCAGATGAGTCTTGACTTCTTTAAAGCTCCTTTTTGTAGTTTCGCTAAAATGTGCTCTAACCTGTCAAGCACTAATAAAGCAGGTTTTTTCAGAGGCCCTCCAGGACATAGTTTACAGGTAGGAAATCACTCACACACGGTAAGCAGGTACAGGCCAGAGTAGGCACTTGGGGTGGTTAAAGGAAGGCCTGCGCCCACCTACCGATTCTTCCAATAGCGCACTAGTCCCTCCAACATGCACCGACAGCCTCAGGTCTACCCATCACCAGCCACCTCAGATTCCTGCATAAACTGACCATTTTTCTGGAACCACAGACTGGCACTGAGATGGTGTCAGACCAGGGCATTATAGAATAGGAACTTTTTAAAAAGTACCTCTAACTTTCCAAAAGCTCCACTTACCCCCACTTCTCCCTTGGCAGTTAGCTGGCTGGCAATGGAGGCAGTTCTACTGGCACAGACCCCATCCAGTGTTAAAGACAGTTGTCAGTTGTCAGAGTGCACTCATACCTGTTATTAGCCTTAGCTTATTCGACAGTAGCTAATGTCGGTATTAGCTACTACTCCCAGTGGTAGCTTGGAGTGTCAGGCGGCTCTCTGCACTCTCCCAGGTCCCAGGTGATGGGCAGAGGTGGACAGCAACTGACCAGATGCCCTGAGATTCAGCAGTAAAGTGGGACATTTAAGCATCCCCAGGGTCTTTTTGTGGGCCTAACATTTCCTCTTCTAACAGCTGTTGCTACCACTGACAGGTGAGGTAATATACATCACGGTCTGTGATGCAATATTCACTCCATAAGACGCACAGACATTTACACCCACTTTGGGAGGGGGGGGAAGTGCATCTTATGGAGCAAAAAATATGGTAATTATATAGTTTTTGATATTTCCTGTTAAAAACCACGGCTTTAGTGATTTTATCTAGTACTTCTACAGCAAATCAAGCACCACAGAAAAAAATCAGTTTCAATCAGAAGGGAGTAAGAGGATAAACCACTTGACTGAGGTTTTTCTATAGTTCCATCTTTTCTACTTAATTTCATTATATCAAAACAGCAAGTGTAGAAAAATCCTCAAATTACAAACCAGCAATTAGCCAAAAAAAATTATTTTTTTTGAGTCAATGTAAAATTTAGAACACCTTTTCCGTAAGTGTAAGAATTAAATGGTATGCAATGGCTAAGTTTCCTATAATACATACAAAACATAATATTACAATAACAAGTCTACAGAACCTAAAGAGTGCATACAACATCATTTCATAAAAAGCTATGAATTGTTCCAGTGTAGTTGAAGGAGGGCTCTCTCCATGGCTCTGACACTGTGTTCCCTCTCTAGCTCAGGCTTCCTATCATTCCTGAAGCCTAAGAACAGGATGAAGGAAGAGGAGAAACAGGTGAGGGACCATCATTTCCTGCTAATAAAACATTCCTCAATCCTTCTAAGGGCCCCAGAGAAAGTTCTGACTACTTCTCTTCCCAATACCACTACCAGCTTCCAAAGGTTTCTTTCACAACACATCACAGAGTACTGTTTCAGTTCTACCACTTATTCCTGAAGTAAGCGTAAAATGATGCTTCCCGCGTTTCCTGAGAATTTCTTCCCTTACCTGGAAATAATCAGAGCAAACAAAAAAGGAAGGCAATAGTAGAGGATGAAAAAGATACAAGACCTAGAGTCAAACAAGATCTTAGATTGAGATCTTTGCTCAGTCACTTACTAGTACTTCATTTTTTTAAACCTCTATTTTCTCATATAAAGTAGGATTAACAATCCCTACTTCCAAGGCTTATGTAGGTTAATAAGAAAATATCGTGTCTAGTTTCACAGGGCAGAAACTCTTCCAACACTTCCATCCAATCTTTTCACTGAGATCAAGTTTTCCAAATTTATTCTGACTTCACACTATTTACACACAATCTCATCAGTAACAGCACTCAGTAAACAGCGTATTTCAATGAGCAAATCCTTCAATTAGGCACCACAGACCTATAGATACAAGCCAAAAGCACAAAATCAATAAAAATTTACCTGCATTTCAAAGGGACACCCTATTTCCACAACAAGTCTCTTTCCTCCAACACCAGAGCAAGATAAGATATAGAAAGGGAGGATATGGTGAGACCAAAGAGCAATAAACAGTGGGAGAGAAAAGAGGTCTGAAGTTGTTTTTGACAGCACTGAGGCTGATAGAATGATAGGGGATAGAGGATAGGGGACAAGCCAACTCCAGCCCTACATTGACCAACCATCGACTTATACTTGGACCATCTCTAGAATGAGGAGAGAAACTCCAGGTAGTACTCCACAGGCAGAAAAGGGGAGCTCCAGAAGCAATACAACTGGATAAACCACTCCCCATCACAATGAGACTAACATGCTGAGTTCCCCCTATACACAGATTGACAGATTTTAATCAATATAAAAGCCCGGGAAGATAAATAACACAAAATTTAAAGATATTACATAAATCCACCTATCTCACCTATTTCTCCTAGTATAAGTATATATAAATTTTAGATACCAAGTTCTTAAAAAAAATACAAACTTTGAAACCAAAGTTTTTCATATAAATTTAGACTTCAAACACTTTTTTCTATTAAATTTATTGGGGTGACATTGGTTAGCAAAATTACATAAATTTCAAGTATACAATTCTACAATACATTGTGTGCTCACCACCCAGAGGCAGCTCTCCTTCCATCACCATATATTTGACTTCAGTTCCCCTTTTTGTTAATTGGTGTCCTGTGCCAGGTATAGTGAAAACATTTACAAAGTAAAGCCCAAGTCTTAATTTGGTATCTCTTTTGCAAAACACTTTTCTGTAGAACATCCATGGATGCAGCCAGTGAAGACTCATTACTTCCCCCACCCCCACTCCCCACTAGCAGCTAACTCCTCCTCCTTTATATGCAAATAAAGTTAATGGGACCACAAATTAGTTTGTCAGAGAAGTCTTCAGGTCACCGCCAAGTCCTCTGAAATTTACATCTTATATCTTACACTTGATCTTAGCTCAAAGGCCGAGAAGAAATACATCTTAAATCTTAAACCCACCCTTTCCTATCTACAAAATAGCACCAACATTAAAAGAATAGGTACATCATTTATTGGACAACTTCATTTGTTTCTTGCAATTGGTCTCCTTGTCTGCAGTTTTGACTTTCTCTTACCTACTGTTTTACATTATATAAATGACCAACATTTTTAATGAAATAATTCAGACAACATAAGAATGTATCATACATATTAAGTGTATTTCATGAAACATGTTATAAATATGGCAAATTTACCAGGTTACATGTATTTCTTACTCTGTGTCAGGCGAAATTTAAACTGTGGTTTGCAGTCAGAAAAGTCCAAAAGCCACTGCCTAAGCCATCTTTCCTAAAATACTAACCAAATGATTATCTCCCTTCTTAAAGCTTTTAGTGGCTCCCCATTAGCCACAGAATAAAGTCTAAATGCCTCGAAACATCACTCAAGTTTGTCCATGAGCCCTTGCTCCCCTTCTCTGACTCATCTGATTGTCATTCTGTGCTCCCGTCCTACCACCTTTGCACATGCTGTTCCTTCTGCCTATATATTCTGATTTATATAGCAAATCCTGCTCATCCTCCAATACTTAGTTTAGATATGATCCCCACTGCCTCTAAATCCTGAGAGAATTAAGTGCACATCATTCACAAGAGGACTGCTTGACCTCCCTGCCCAGGCTCTTATACTATGGACCAATGCATCCTTTTGAAGTATTCTCTTTCCTGCATGACACAATGAAAGCCAGGCTATCCTACTTCTCTGGCTGCTTTTCTTCAGTCTATTAAATGGTAGAGCTCCTAAAGTTTCTGTCTTAGGTCACCTTTATTTTCTCTATATGCTTTATAAGATCTACTTCTTAACATGTTATCATGTTTATGCCAAGAACTCCCAAATCTCTATTTATATTTAATAGCAGATATATTTATGAAATACAAGCCTACAGAGCCCATTCTCTAGTGAATCCAACCACTTCCCTTCCCTACTTCCCACACCCAAGTATAAACCATCTTTATCTTCCACCTATACTAACTCCTCAATGTGTGTTCCCTTTCAATCCATTTTTCACACACCAGCCACAAGGACCTGTATCCATTCCCTGCACCCCCTCCCCACAAATGTGTATGATGAAGCCACTCCCTTACTGAAAACCCTTTACTAGCTTCTAAAAACCCTTAGCATTGCCTGCATGTCCCAATGTAATCTGATCTTTGTCTCAGTCCCATTTCTCATTACTCTCTGACAGTATATGCATCAGCTTTACTGCGGGACTTACTTCCTCTTCATCTAGCTAATTCATAATTCTTCATACCCCAAAATAAGCATCTCATCTTCTGGGAGATTATCTTTGATTCCAGACTGGATTAGGTATTCCTGACACCTACCACAACCATCTGTCATCCCTTACCGAGCAAAACATCTATTACTCTTTATTATGTCGACTTCTGTAACTGTCAACCTCTCCTGATAAATTTTAGGGACTGAAAATGAGGGCCAAGTTACTCTTGTTCAACACTGTACACCAGCGTCCAATACAATGCCAGCGAAAACTAACAGCTCTGCACCCAGGGACCTAGAATCTGAATTGAGGGAAGTTGTGCCTTTGTTTCGATCTAGAAACTGAAGCTTCACATACACAATTAGACCTCCTTAACCACTAAGACAATTTCTCAAACCTGAGGAAAGCAACCAGGTTGCGTCTCCCGCCATTTTCAACCCAGTGAGTGACTTGCTCATCAGTGTTTCTCATCCAACCAATCCCAACGGGGAAAATGTGGTCTCTCTCATTCACCTACTAGTGGCCTTGGTGGCTAGGCAAGGCGAACTCAAATGGGTGCACACTAGACCAGAAGGAGCGACTGGAGTCCCTGGGTCCTCAGACACCAAGAGGTTTGTGCTGAGGTGAAAGACAAATATCTTTATTTCCCCACGTACCAAGAGAGGTGGTGCTGCCTCTGTGCGGTCCCGCCCGCCCCGAGACGCAGCCTGAGGGTGGGACCCTGAACTGCACGGGAGCGTCCTTGAGACCGAGGACGCGCCTTTGCCTGCCGGGGAAGCTCCGAGCGTCCAAGGCAGCCGGCGGAGAAGTTGCAGAGGCTCCCCAGCGAGGTCGCTTGGTGCAGGGCTCACAGCCGGGGCCCGCACTCATGCTGGGACCCGCAGCGCACAGTCCCCGGGCCGGCCACGGCGGAGAGCCTCATTCACTAACCCTGAGGGACGAACTGCACCTCCTTCTCGGCGCCTCCGGGCACCATTCCCTCTCTGCCGCTGCCTGCTTCTGCAAGTGCTGCTCCGCTGCCCTCCCGAGCCAGGCCCTATCCAGTCACCCGCCTTCCCTCTTCCACAGGTACCCCAGATGCCTCACGACCAGACGCTCTGATTCAGGTTTCCTTCACTTTCCCACCACCGGAAAGCAGCCGTTAGGCACTTTCGGCTTCCGGGCGAGCGCTGTCGCAAAGCGGAAGTGTGGCGCTTAGCGAGCACGGGCGCCCGGAAGGTCAGCGTGTGAAGGAGTCGATGGTAACGTGTCTGTTCCTGCTGTTACTGAGGAGCAACGGCCGTACAGACCACCCCGGCCTGAGGCGGCGGTGCGAAGCTGACGAGTAGTTTGCCGCGACAACATCCATGGAGGGCGGCGGGGGAAGCGGCAACAAAACGACCGGAGGGTTAGCGGGCTTTTTCGGAGCCGGAGGAGCCGGTTACTCGCACGCGGATTTGGCCGGCGTCCCACGTAAGTATGGGGCCTAGCTTGTGAACACTTCTGACTGACTCTTCCGATGACCCCAGACGTTCGGCATGTCCTGTTCTCTCTCTCTCTCTCTCTCTCTCTCTCTCTCTCTCTCCTGTTCTCTCTCTCTCTCTCTCTCCTGTTCTCTCTCTCTCTCTCTCTCTCTCTCTCTCTCGCCGGCGTTCACAATCTGCACTGCACTGCACTGCCTCTCTCTCTTGATTGAACAAGTTTTGGGAGCCATGGATCCCCGAAAAGCTCTGATTCTGATTGGCCAGGACTCAGGAGATATCGCATGCTTTCTTCCTTTTGTAGCCAAGCATTCTGCCTTATAATTTTCCCCACACATTCCTTGTGTGTTGGGCTGTGTGCTTGGGCCTAGGTTAAGAGGAGAGCCCAGCTCTTCAAGTAAATGCATCCCAAATAGCGACCCCGTAGAAAACATTTTAGCACAGTCACACAGTCTATCAGGGGTTGCGAACCTTTTGGCGATTGAGCGCCAAAGTTTACGAAATAAGAGTATACTCGCTCGACTTGCGTGCCAACCCATCGAGTGAGATAGAGGTATCGATTATTTTTGTCTGTAAGAGCATAAACAAGAATTTTTTAAATGGTATTCACAGCTCCGCGTGCCACTTTGGGCACACGTGCCAAAGGTTCCCCACCCCCGGTCTAAATCAAAAAGTGGCCGTCAGGCCCGAAACAGTCAGTACTTGTAAGTGAGAAAGAAATGTGAGTCGTGACAGCTGGAGGAGCTGAGAAGTGAGCTGCACTTTAAAGGTCACTTACAGACATGAAGAAAGAATTTTAGAAAAGTAAATAGGCAAGATGGAGAGGGTGCAGAGCATGAATACCATGCCTGTGCTCTCTCAGTCCTGTGAATATGTATTCCAGATCTTTTGGACTTTGTGGATGAATAGAACATGGACTTAAAGGTAGTAGGAAGTTGGAGGCTGAACTTCATGAACTTTTCTTTTTTAAGAACCCTTGTACTATTTCTCTAGGTCCTTTTTTTATGCTCAAGAACAAAAAGCTCTTTCAGGTTCCTAGTGTCATCTGTGTCAAAACTGAATTTAGAACATAGTTTATACATTATAAGCCTTAGGAGTTCTGAGTTTTGGAGCACAAAGCGCACTACATTAATATGGCAAAGCATTTTTAAATTAATCTGATTACGATTTGAAGGTAAAGTGAGGGGATAAACACCATTCATTGAGTACCTACAATGGCACTTTTCTGGGTATAAGACTACAGTTAAAATAAAATAAAAAGATGGCTGCTACGTTCATGGGATTTACATACTATTGAAGTGAGTCAAGTAACAAAAACATTCCAGTTAATGATAAGTATATAAAGGCGCTAAAACAGGGTCATGAGGTAGTGATGGGAACAGGAAGCCATTTTTGAGTAGGCCAGGGAAAGCTACATAGGGGTGTTAGCATTTGATCTGTGACCTGAATACAATACAAATGCCTGGAAAGAGACAAGTATCCCAGAGAAAGTGGCTAGTGCAAATGTCCTGAGAAAAAACAAACTTGGCATGTTTGAGAAACATCTGTTAGGTCTATGTGTCTACAGAGTTGCAAGGGAGTTGGAGTGGTAGGAGATAATGAGATCACAGGCAAAGAATCAGCTAATGTAGTGTTTTGTAAGCCATGTTAAGGATTTGAATTTGATTATAAGTGACAGCTACTAAGGTTGATTTTCATTTCTTATGAAATCACTTTAGTTGCTATGTAGAAAGTGAATTGAAGGGACTAGAGCAGGTAAGGAGTTCAGTTAGGTAGTAGATTGTTACAGTAGTAGTCTAGGTAAGAGTTAATGGTTGGACTAGGATGGTAGTAATAGAGATGGTTTTAAGTAACACAAATACAAGATAGGTATTGAATTTGGAACTAATAGGACTTACAGTTGATGCAAAGATCAGTCATGGGTAATGCGTAGATTTGTGAACAATCAACTGAGAGACAGAAGGATCCAAAGATTAAATTTAAAATGTGAGAAAGTTGATTCTTCTTGATATCAAAGTTAGTGGGATTCAAGGCTGGCCATCTGAGTTTCCATTTTCTTTTGCCCTGACCCCCATGCATATGGTGATGACCCAAGAATTCTCTACACTGCCACAGTAATTCAGCTGTCAACAACTGTTAACAATAAAATCTAAAGGGACTGCTGTAAAATATAGACAATACATAACCCAAATGCTTTGTTTGTGTTTGTTTTCAAGGAATTTATTGGTGTTTTGTTCATCTTATTTGCAGTTTGTACTGTTGTCAGTCATTTTGGTAGCTAAGTAAAAAGACGTTAGCTTTATAATTGATCTGGCTATGCTTCCTGCACTTTTGATTATTCAGACCCTCTTATTTGCCTGTACTATCTTTGTATGAGAACCTGAGCCATCAGTGCAAGACCTGGTTTGGTATTGAGGACTCCAGGAGGAGGTAACCCCAGAACTGGTAGACAAGAAAGATAAGCACAGAAAAGTGAGAGGAAATTTCACATTCAGTGAGCCTAAAAATCAAAATTGCAAGACACATGAAACATTCAGGAGCCAAATAAACACTAAATGAAATAACTTAAAACATTTTTTTGTTGCAATAATGCTTTGTTTTCTCTCTAGTGACTGGTATGAACCCTCTGTCTCCTTATTTAAATGTGGATCCACGGTATCTTGTGCAGGTAAGATTAAGACTGGTCCTTTTATGATTTTACTAGTACGGTGACTTACCTTACCATTAAAAAAGTTTTAATGGGGATACCAGGATAGCTCAACAGGTTGAGTGCTTGTCTTGCAACTGTCAGGTCCGGGGAACGAGTCCTGACCCTGGCCCCTGTAAACCCATATGCCAAATTGTGGCACAACTGGCAACTGTCATGATGGTAGCAAAAGTTCTTGTCTCCTATGCAGGAGACCCCCGCCTCAGTTCCTGCCCCACACTGCCCCACATCCACCTGTGTGGAATGAAACTACCACAACTAATGATGTGCAACTGTAGAGACTACTCTGGACCCTCCCCCTTCTCTCTGTCTCTCACCTTCTCTCTGTCTCTCACCTTCTCTCAAACAATAAAATAAATCTTTAAAAAAAATTTTTTTTAATGCCTTTTAGGCTGACTTGAGCTGTACTTTTGGAGGCACCAAGTCTCTAGTCTCCATTTATCCTTTTTTTTTCTCACAAACTTACAAACTGGGAATTTGGCTTTAATCTCTCCATGACATTAGTTGATTAAATCCTTTAAAGGTCTGTGGGGTTTTTTTTTTTCTTTTTTTATACAGTTTAATATATTTTAGTAGCAAACTTACAGGAACAGCACAGAAGACAAATAACATGAAAAACATGTTCTTGCAAAAAGGACAATTCAGAAAATATAGTGAATGGATGGAATCTATGATAAAAATGCTACAAACACCATTTAGTTGCCATTAATAAGAAATTTACTTATTTTTTAAAAATCCAAATTCTGGCATTGTCCAGAAAATTTTAACAGGTTTATTTATAATTGTTATAAACTTGAACTGCTGAAACTTGTTCACTGAAATTTTTGACTTGCATTAATGCTTTATGTCCCTGCATTAATATTAAAAGTTCATATAAATGAAAATGGAAAAACTGCCAATACCTGATTATTGTTCCCTATATTTCCATTTGCAGTCATATACCTAGGTACCTTTTGACCCCATGAAGAAAAAATAACATTCAGGGGGATGCCGGTATGGCTTAGCAGGTTGAGCGCTCGCCATGTAGCCCCAGGATCTGAGGATCGAATCCCGGGCCCAGCCCTCGTGAACCTATATGCTAAACTGGGTTCTCACTGGGTCAAGCTTCCTGGGGGGGGGGGGGGGCTCCTGGTTTGACCCCCAGCTCACGGAGGCGTGCCTCCCATGCAGGAGGCCCCCAGCCCAGTTCCTGCCCTGCATAGACCTGTGCCTACCTGTGGAGTGAAACTATATTGAAAACTGATGATGTACAACTATGGAGACTGCTCTGGGTCCCCCACACCCTCTCTCTGTCTGTCTCTGTCTCTGTCAAAAAGAAAATTTCAGAACTACCAATAACAGGAAGGAGAGAATTTATATTTTTAAGATTTACATTCTTTTTGAAAGAAAGTAAGAGAGAGACGAGGGAGGGCCCAGAGTGGTCTCCATAGTTGCATGTCATTGGTTTTCTGCATAGTTTCATTCCACAGGCGGGTGAGGGGCTGCGCAGGGCAGGAACTAGGCTGGGGGCCTCCCATATGGGAAGCTCACCCCAGTGAGAACTGAACTGGGGGCACACCGGTCTACACCGGTCAGAGTTTGATCCTTGGACCCTGAGGCTGCAAGATAAGTGCTCAACCCTCTCAGCCATCCCAGCATCCCTAAACTATTTTAACCAGTTTTAAGTGTACTGTTCAGTATTACTATGTTTGTAATATTGTACAGCCATCACCATCTACTATATTCATCACTTTTCATCCTGTAAAACTGAAGCTATATAGTAGTCCCCTCAATGGTTTTGCTTTCTGTGGTTTCAGTTACCCATGGTCAGCCACACTGAAAATATTAAATGGAAAATTTGTAAATTTTAAATCCTGTGCTGTTCTGAATAGCATGATGAAATCATATGCTGTCCCATCCCATCCAGCACATGAATCATTCCTTTGTCCAGCAGATCCATGCTGTAGATGCTACCTGCCCCTTAGAGAGAGACCATACACATATGATTTATTAAAGTATATTGTTAGAATTGTTCTTATTTACTATTAAACTTTTACTATGCCTAATTTATAAATTAAACTATCATAAAATATATAGGAAAAATTATAGTATATAGAGTTAAGTACTATTTGTGGCTTCAGGCATCCACTGTGGGTCTTGGAATGTATCATCCATGGATATGGAGAGACTACCCATTACAAAATAACTCCTCATTTTGCCCTTTCCCCAGCTCCTTATAACCACCCTACTGCTTTCTGTCTCTGATTTTGTGACTTGCTTACTTCATTTAGCATAGTGTCCTCAAGGTTTATCTATATTGTAGTAGATATCAAAACATCCTTCCTTTGTAAGGCTGATATTCCATTGAATAAAACTACATTTTAATTACCCATTCATCTGTCCATGGACATTTGGATTGCCTCTGTGTTTTATCTACTCTGAATAATGTTCCTGTGAACACTGGTATATAGCTATAAATATTTCTTTTAGACCTTCCTTTCAGTTCTTTTGGTTATATTGCCAGAAGTGGATTTACTGGTAATTCTGTTGCTAATTTTCTGAAGAACTGCCATACTGTGTTCCACAATAGCTATACTATTTTACTTTGCTACCAACAGAACACAAGAGCTCCAATTTCTCCACATCCTCATCAACAC
Source organism: Craseonycteris thonglongyai (assembly GCA_004027555.1). Classification (NCBI taxonomy): domain Eukaryota; kingdom Metazoa; phylum Chordata; class Mammalia; order Chiroptera; family Craseonycteridae; genus Craseonycteris; species Craseonycteris thonglongyai. The sequence continues at coordinate 25,140 of PVKE010006640.1, read as the reverse complement.
TTTATTTTCTGGGTTTTATTTATCATAGCTATTCTAATGGGTATGAGGTGATACCTCGTTATAGTTTTTTTTGTGTGTTTTTTTTTTAATTTAATATATATTTTATTTATTTATTTATTTTGACAGAGGAGAGAGAGAGAGAGAGAGAGAGAGAGAGAGAGAGAGAGAGAGAGAGAGAGAGATAGAGATAGAGATACAGAGACAGAGAGAGAACTGAACTAGGGGAGCTCCCAGTTCAGCATATGGTTCCGCACGGGCCGGGGCCAGGATTCGATCCTCAGTCCCCGGCGCTGCAAAGTGAGCGCCTAACCCACTGAGCCATCCCGGCTTCCCCATCGTTATAGTTTTGATTTGCATTTGCCTAATGATTAGTGATGCTGAGCATCTTTTCATGTGATTATATTAGCCATTTGTATATTTTGGAGAAATGTCTATTCAAGCCCTTTGTCCATATTTGAATCAGGTTGTATGTTTTTTTTGGTTGAGTTTTAGGAGTTCTCTTTATATTCTGAGTATTAACTTCTTATCAAATGCATGATTAGCAAGTATTTTCTACCAATCTGTGGATTGCTTTTTTACTCTGTTGACATTCTTTTGATGCATACAATTTTTTTAATTTTCATGGTCATTTTTCCTTTGTTGCTTGTGCCTTTAGTGTCATAACCAAGAAATCATTGCTAAATCCAATGTCGTTAAGCTTTTTCCCTATGTAGTTTTCTAAGAGTTCCATAGTTTTAGGTCTTATGTTCAGGTCTTGGATCTATTTTGATTTAATTTTTGTATAGTGTTATGTGAGAGTCCAACTTCACGTTTTCATGTGGTTATCCTGTTATGGCACCATTTGTTGAAAAGACTTTTTCTGCATAGAATGGACTTGGTACTTTTGTTGAAAATCATTTGACCACATATGCACATATGCAAGAAGTTATTTCTGGGTTCTCTATTGTATTTCATTGATCTATGTGTCTGTCTTTATGCCAGTACAGCACTCTTGATTACTGTACCTCTCTAGTAAATTTTGAACTCAGGAATTTTGAGTCCATCAGCATTCTTTTTTAAGATTGTTTTGGCAGTTTGGGGTTCATTGAGACTCCATACGAATTTTAGGATGGGTTTTCCTATCTCTGCAAAAATGTAATTGATATTTTGATAGGGAATACATTGAATCTGTAGATTTTGAGGTAGTATTGACACCTTAACAGTATTAAGTCTTCCAATCCATGAACATGGTATGTTTCCATTTATTTCTTTAGTTTTTTTTGAGCTAGTTTTGTACTTTTAAGATTGGAGATTTCATTTACTTTAAATTTTAAGTATTTTGTTCTTTTTTATTCTTTTATGTGTAGCATTGTTTTATAATATTTTTTTCAGACTGTTCGTTGTTAGTGGATAGAAATGCATCTGATTTTTGTGTCACTTAGTATCCTGTTTGCTGAATTCATTTATTAGTTCTAACAGGTTTCTTTGTGTATTTATTAGTCCTAACAGGCTGTAGGATTTTCTGCATACAAGATCACCTGTGAAGAAAGAAAATATACAACTTTCATATTTGGATACCCTTCATTCTTGCCTGGTTGCTCTGGCTAGAACATCTAATATTATCACGTTGAATAGATGTAGCAAAAACAGGCATCCTTGCCTTGTTCCTGATTTAGAGGGAAAGTTTCCAGTCGTTCACTTTTGAATATGATGTTCACTGTTGGTTTTCCATATGTGGCTTTTTTTTTAATTGAAGTAGTTTTCTTTTATTCCTAATTTGTTGGGTGTTTTTAGGACCAAAATGTGTTGGATTTTGTCATACTTATTTTCTGATTCAATTGGAAGTGATCATGTTTTTCTTTTCCTTAATTCTAGTAACCTGGTATATTACATTGATCAATTTTCATATGTTAGACCAGCCTTCATTCCAGGAATAAATCACACTTGGTCATGGTATATAAAATCATTTTAATATGCTGCTGAATTTGGTTTTCTAGTATTTTGTTGAGAATTTTGCATCAATGTTCATAAGAGGGATATTGATCTACAGTTTTCTTGTGTCTTTCTCTTGCTTTGGTATTAGGGTAAGGTAATGCTGGCCTCATACAAAAATTATAAAAGTGTCCCAGGTATTTTCTGGACTTCAATTTTTTGGAAATGTTTGAGAAGAAATGTTAGTTCTTTAAATGTTTGGTAGAATTTACCAGTGAAGCCTTTGGGTCCAGGGCTTTGCTTGACTTTGTTGAGATATTTTGTTACTGATTCAGTCACTTCACTAGTTAGCTGCATGTCTTCAGATTTTCTGTTTCTCCGTGAGTTTTGTGTATCTAGGAAATTGTACGTTTCGTCAAGGTCATCCCATTCATGGCATACGGTTGTTTATAGTACTTCTTTTATAATCCTTCATAATTCTGTAGAATCATTAATGATGTCCTCACCTTCATTTCTGATTTTAGTAATTTGAGTCTTTCCTTTTCTTAGTTCATCTAGCTAAAGGTTTTCAATTTTGTTGCTCTTTTCAAACAACCAGCTTTGGGTTTTATTGATTTTCTCTTTGATTTTTATTCTCTATTTCATTTGTCCCTTCTCTAATCTTTATCATGTCCTTGATTCTGTTAGCATTGTGTTTAGTTTCTTCTTTCTCTGGTTGTTTAGGTTGTAAAGTTAGGTGGTTGATTTGAGATTTTTTTTTTTAATGTACGGTAAGCATTTATAGATATAAATTTCCCCCTTAGCACTCCTTTCATTGAGTTTCCTAAGTTTTGGTATGTTGTTTGGTTTTTTACTCATCTCTAAAGTATTTTGTGATTTCTCTCTTGATTTCTTCTTTGATCCATTGGTTGTTTAAGGAGTGTTGTTTAATTTTCACAAATTTGTGAATTTTGCCATTTTCTGTTTTTGATTTCTAACTCATCCTGATGTGGTCAGACAAAGATACTTCATATCAAGGGTGTGTAATCTTTTGGCTTCCCTGGGCCACACTGGAAGAATTGTCTTGGGCCCCCATAAAATACACTAATGCAAGTGATAGCTTATGAGCTAAAAAAAAGAAAATCACAAAAAGTCTCAGTGTTTTAAGAAAGATTACAAATTTGTGTTGGGCTGCATTCAAAGCCTAACTGGGCCACATTACATCCTGTGAGCCACGGGATGGACAGGCTTGCTTTATATGGTATCTTAAAAGCTATTGAGACTTAATTTGTGGCCTAACCTCTGCTCTATCCTGGAAATGTCCCATGTGCACTTGAGAAGAATGTGTAGTCTATTGTTAGGTAGTGTTTTGTGTATGTCTGTTAGAACTAATTTGTTTGTTGTGTTTAAAGTCCTATATTTTCTCCCTGGTTACATGGTTGCTATTCATTATTGAGAATGGACTATTAAAGTCTCCACCTATTATTATTGTTGATCTTTGTACTTCTACCTTTACGTCTGTCACTTTGTACTTAATATATTTTGATGGTCTTTTATTAAATAAGTAAATATTTGTAATGAGTATATCTTCATGCTATATTGAATGTTTTATTAATATAATGTCCTTCCTTGTCTCATAACCTTATTTGATTTAAAGTCTGTATTTTCTAATATTAGCATAGCCACTTGCTCTCTTTTGGTTATTATTTGCATGTAATATCATTTTCCATCCTTTGACTTTAAATCTTTTTGTGTTTTGGGATCTACCATGAATCTCTTATAGATAGCATATAGTTGGGTTATGGTTTTTTATCCATTGTGTCAATCTGTCTTTTGGTTAGACTAATCCATTTACTTTTAAAGTACTTGCCGATAAGGAGAGATTTTTGTTATTTTGCTATTTTTCTTCTATATGCCTTCTAGCATCACTCCATTGTATTGTAGTGAAATTTTTTTTTATTGATTCTTGTATATATTTTATAGCTACATTTTTTGTGGCTACCATAGGGATTACATTTAACATTCTAAAGTTTTAACTCTAATTTGAATTTATATAATGCTAGTTTAACTTCAATAACATATAAAAACACTGCTCCTTTAACAGCCCTCTTAATTATTAATGTTACAAAATTGTATCTTTATATATTAAGAGCCCAAAAATATATATAATAATTTTTTAAATGCTTATGTAGGAAACTAAATATGAGTTTACAAACCAAAGTTACAGTAATGCAAACTTAAAATGCCCATATATTTGCCTTTACTGAGATCATTCTCTCTTAATAAAGCTTTTAATTACTGTCTAGTGTCCTTTCATTTTACTTTGTAGGGACTCCTTTGATCATATCTTCCAGGAGGATAGGTATAGTAGTCATAACTTCCCCAACTTTTGTTTATTTGGTGATGTCTTAATGTCTCCTTCATTTTAGAAGGACAGTTTTAGTACCTAGAAGATTCTTGGCTGATACTTTTTTCTCTTACCATTTTAAATATACCAGTCTGCTGCCTTGTGACCTTCAAAGTTTCTCAAGAAATTTGCTGTCAGTCTTACTGAGGATCCCTTACATGTGATGAACTGCTTTCAAGATGCTCTCCTTGTCTTTGGCTTTTAAAAGTTTGATTTTAATGAGTCTCAGTATGGGTCTCTGAAGGGTTTATTGAGCTTCTTGAGTGTTCATATTCATCTCTTTCATCAAATTTAGGAAGTTTCCAGCCATGATTTCTGGGATTCCCACAGATGTCTTAGGCTCTGTGTACTTTTCTTCAACCAGTTTTCTTACTGTTCCTAAGACTCAGTAATTTTTATTGTCCAATCTTCAAATTCAATGATTTTGTCTTCTTCCTGCTCAATTCTGCTTTGAATCCCTTTGGTAATTTTTTTCAGTTGTACTTTTCAGCTCCAGAATTTGTTTGGGGTTTCTTTTTAAATTTTCTGTCTCTTCATTGATACGGAAGTATCAATTTGTTCATACATTGTTTTGACTTTCACCACATTTCTTTTAGTTCTTTGAGCATTGGTAACACAATTGTTTTAAAGTCTTTGCCTACTACCCTGTTTCCCTGAAAATAAGACAGTGTCTTATATTAATTTTTGCTCCCAAAGATGCGCTAGGTCTTATTTTCAGGGGAGGTCTTATTTTTCCATGAAGAAGAATACGATACACATTTATTGTTGAACAACAAAAAAGGAAATTTATTACCTATATACAGTATGGTAGTAGTTGTCATCACAAACCAGCATAACCAGACAAACTGTGAATCATACAGTATCAAGAATTTCTTGTTACTACCATTATTTCCATGTACAACAATCTATGTATGATACATTTACTCATTTATTCAATGACAGTCATGTCATCATCTTCTGGAACATCATCATAACAATCCAAACCCTGAATTTCCTGGTGAATTTCTTGTGACTCCATTTCTTTCAGAATCAGTGGACCAAATCTCTCATGTTTAGCAATAGCATTGTCCTTATGAGTACTTCTTGTCAAGGTAGCCTGCTCGTAGTGCATTTGCAATGCATCTGTCAGTGATTTTCTCCCATGAATTCTTCACCCAAGTCACAACCTCTTGCAGTTTAGGTTTCACAAAGTTTCCATGCTGATTTCTCTCCGTTCTATTTTCAGCGTAGTCATTAATTTCCATGTGCAAATTGTCCTTGAATGGCTTGTTTATTGCAATATCAAGAGTCTGGAGATAGGTCGTCATTCCTGTGGGAATCATTATTTGATCTATTTTTCTTTCGTGAAGAAATGTCTTCATGTCTTTAGCGCGGAGGAGGCATTATTGTGGGGGTATTATTTTTTGGGGGAAGGCCTTATATTTCAGTGAGAGGCAAAACTGTAAGTAGGTCTTATTTTCGGGGGATGTCTTACTTTCGGGGAAACACGGTAGATCCACCAGGTTTTTTTTCAGGGACATTTCTGTTTTGTTTTTTGTTTTTTTCATTTGAATGGGTCATACTTCCCTGTTTCTTTGTATACTTTATTATGATTGTTATTGTTGAAAACTGGACACTCTGGAAATCAGATTCATTCCTTTTCCCAAATTTTGCTTTTTCTTGTTACTGTTGTTTTGTCTCTGTTGTGAGGATCAGCCTGAGGTATTAAAACTCAAGCTCTTCTCTGTTCTTTTCTGAGCCTATACTTTTTCCTGGGCATGTCACTTTCTAATTTCGCCTTTATCTACAGTTGTTTTTATTAATAAGTGTCTTACTCTTTAATAGTTGGCTCCCCAAGGAGGAGAAAGAGAAAAATGAAAGGGGGGATAAAAAGAAAGGGACCAGCTCTTTAGATTCCCTGCAAATCACATTGGGTGAGGTGTGCAACAACAATGGCTGCCTGCTTCTTTGTCTGCACCTTTGTGATCAGCAGCAGCATCCATTGATCAGAGCACAAATTAAAAAGTTTATTTTTAAAAACAACAAGAAATTAATTCAAATAGCATTCCAGTGAAAATGTTGGAGTTATTAATTACAAAGTTGTAAGAAATCATTGATAAGTTAAATAAGAATGTAAAACCTGGGACTCCTTTTAATTGAAATCTTGAACCAAATCCTTTCCTATTAAAAAAATTTACTTAATTACTTGAGTTTATTTTATTTTATTAGATCACACTATTAATATTGTTTAGATGCCTATGGAGATAAAAGTGATTAGATGAACACAAACATTTGAAATTGGGGTTATACATTTTAAAGTTTATACATTGACCTCATCATTCTTTTGTGTTTTGTGTTAGTATTTTTGTTTTATTTGTTGGGGTTTTTTTTTGTTATTTGCAGAAGACATTGATTCAGTACAGGTAAAACTGCAAATGACAGGTTTTTTAAATCTCAGTTTACAATATCATGATATGCGACTTGAATAAAGAAACTTCAAAGAGTAATTGAAGCCAGGATGGCTCAGCAGGTTAAGCGCTCACTTTGTAGCCCTGGGGACAGAGGATCGAATCCCGGCCCTGGCCCATGCGGACCCATATGCTGAACTGGGGGGTGCTTTCCATGCGGGAGGCCTCCATTTCTGTTCTTGCCCCCTAGTTGGGCCTCTTGCTGGAGTGGGCGTACCTCCCATGCAGGAAACCCAGCCCAGTTCCTACCCTGTGGGCCCATGCCCACCTGTGTGGAGCGAAACTATGTTGAAAAAACTGATGAGGTAACAACTATGGAGACTTTTCTGGGCCCTCCCCCTTCTCTCTGCTTCTGTCTCTCTCTGTCTCTGTCAAAAACAATAAAATAAATCTTAAAAAAAAGAAAAATGTAATTGTTGGCTCTCTCAGGAATGCAAGGTTGATTTAACATGAAAACTGATATACTATTCCATATCAGTAAAGAAATCTGGGGAAGCCGGAATGGCTCAGTGGGTTAGGCGTTCACTTTGCAGCCCCGGGGACCGAGGATCGAATCCCGGCCCCGGCCCGTGCGGACCCGTATGCTGAACTGGGGAGTGTCCCCAGTTCAGTTCTCACTGGGGCGAGAGGCCGGCTTAGTTCCTGCCCTGTGCAGCCCCACCCACCTGTGGAATGAAACTATGTAGAAAAACCAATGATCTGCAACTATGGAAACTGTTCTGGGCCCTCCCCCTTCTCTCTGTCTCTGACTGTCTCTGTGTCAAAAACAATAAATAAATCTTTTATAAAAAAAGACATCACATTATCTCAATAGATGCAGAAAAAGCACCTATTTGAGCATGAAGTTGACAAAATTCATCATCTCTCTCTAACTTATAAAAATACTCAAACTAGGAATAGAAGTGAACTTTTTCAATCTGATAAATGGCATTTACAAAATCTCGAAAGCTAACATGGTGAAAGTCTAAATATTTTCACACTAATAAGGTGCAAGACAAGGATGTCCACTTTGTTTGCTTCTAATCAACATTTTCTAACTAGGGCAGTTAGGCAAGAGAATGAATGGCATCCAGATAATAAGAAATGAAAATAAAACTACCTATTTGTAGACGCTATGAACTTCTATATGAAAAAATCCTAAGGAAACCACAGAAAACTCTTAGAACTAATGTACAAGTTCAGCAAAGTTGAAGGACACAGGGATCAGTATACATAATCATTTATTTTTTTATATAGTAGCAATGGACACTACAAAAATGAAAGGTCAAAAACAATTACATTTACAGTAATATCAAAAAATAAAATAAGTAAGTTCAACAGAAATGTAAAACTTATACTATGAAAACTATAAAACATTATTGAAAAAAACTTAAAATTAATTGGGAAATACTCTAGTTTCCTGGAAGGTTTAATATTGTTAAAATAACAATAATTCCCAAATTGATCTACAGATTGAACAGTCTTATCAAAATTTCAGCTGGCTTTTTTGTTTTGTTTTGTTTTTGTAGAAATTGGCTGATTTTAAAATTCTTATGGAAATTCAAGGTATACAGAAAAGTCAGTAGTCTTTAAAGAGAACAAACTGGAGTACTCACACATCCCGGTTTCAAAACGTAGTACCAAGCTACAGTAATTAAGACATTGTGATGTTGACATAAGGCTAGACCTATAGAGCAACAAAATAAAATTGAGAGTTTAGAAATAAGGGGAAGCCAGGATGGCTCAGTGGGTTAAGCGCTCGCTTTGCAGCGCCGGGGACCAGGGATCAAATCCCGGCCCCGGCCCATGCGGATCCATATGCTGAACTGGGGAGTTACCCCAGTTCAGTTCTCTCTCTGTCTCTGTATCTCTCTCACTCCCTCTCTCTCTGTCAAAAACAATAAAAGAAAAAAAGAAAACACATTTATAGTCAGGCTTTCAATAAGAGTGCCAAGACAATCAAGTAGGGAAAAGCTGTTAATCATTTTTTTGTTTGTTTGTTTTGTTTTTGACAGAGACAGAGAGAAGGGGGAGGGCCCAGAGCAGTCTCCATAGTTGTACGGCTTTGGTTTTTTGACATGGTTTCATTCTACAAGGGTGGGCGGGGGGCTGCGCAGGGCTGGAACTGGGCTGGGGGCCTCCTGCATGAGAGACATGGCACCTCGAGCCAGAGGCTGAACCGAAGTACGAGAATGGAACTGGGGGCCTCCCAAGTAGGAGACACACCCCAGTTCAACATATGGATCTGCACAAGCCGGAGCTGGGATTCAGTCCTTGATCCCCGGGGCTGCAAAGCAAGCACTTAACCCATTGAGCCATCCCGGCTTCACTTGTTAATCATTTTTATAGAAACCAAAAGCCTTAATTTAATGGAAGTTTTCCCTTGAAAATTAATGCAATTTGACCAGGGTCTTCTCCCTCAAAAAATCTTTGCAAAATTTTGTTATATGAAACAGTAAATTTTTATTACTTGAAAAGCCCCAGTGACAAGTAACCATCACATTGTTTTCTTTTCCTTTTTTTTTTTTTTTTAGATTTATTGTTTTGACAGAGAAGTGGGAGGGTTGTTGTTAGTTTGTTTTGCTATATTTGCTTTATCACATTTGACTGGCTAGCCATTCTTCTTTTTTTTTAAGATTTATTTTTATTGTTTTTGACCGAGAGAGAAGGAGAAGGGTCCAGAGCAGTCTCCGTAGTTGTATGTCATCAGTTTTCGAGATAGTTTCATTCCCCACAGGTGGTCACTGAGCTGAACTGGGGTCTTTCCACATGGAAGGCACATCCCAGCTCAGCATATGGGTCCATGCAGGTGGGGGCCAGGACTCATCCTCAGACCCCAGGGCTGCAAGGTGAGTGATCAACCTGTTGAGCCATCCAGGCATCCCCCATTACATTGTTTTCAGGTGACCTTGTACATTTGCTTTCAACCCTCATAGTGTTTTTGTCATATTTGGCCCCAGCAAAGAGTAAGGTGCTATTAAATGACATGCAGTTGTGCTTATTGATTAGTGTTCATCACAATAATTTTTTTTTAAGACTTATTGTTTTAAGAGAAGTTGAGAGAGAGAAGTGGGAGGGTGGGGTCAGAGCAGTCTCCATAGTTGTACATTGGTTATGACATGGTTTCATTGTACACAGGTGGGTGGGGCAGGAACCGAACTAGAGGCCTTCCACAAGGGAGGCCTACAGTTATCATTTGAGCCACAGTTCAGCATCAGGGTTTGTACAGGCTGGGGTCAGGATTCGATCCCCGTACCTCTCAGTTGCGAGGTAAATGCTCAGCCTGTTGAGTTGTCCCAGCATCTCTTATCACACCCATTTTTTTTTTAATCATGACATTACGTCTATTGATAGTTCACTTATTATTGCTCAACAGACCATTTCTGTTTGATATGTATGCCTGCTTATTTGTGCATTTTTTGCTGAGAATGTATGCACAAGCCAAAAGTCAAAGCCCAGTGCAGAACTAGTTTTCCTAATCAGGAATACATTTACCAAAGGCCAGTATTTGGCAAAGGGGCCTGTTAATGAGCTGCCAGATATATGTGTACTATCCATCAGAGGCTTTTTCTAACCATTTTTGTATGGAAAGTGGCAAAAATGTATTTATGTGTTCTTCATAAAAGTGTATTGTATTTCACAGTTAATCACACTATATTCTTACAGTAACGTTTCTCAACCTAGGATTCTTGAGTGACTTTCAAGGGATTCATAACAAGTCTTGTGTATGCATTTACTGGAAAGAGGGTCTATAGCGGGGGTGGCGAACCTATGGCATGCGTGCCCAAAGTGGCATGCGGAGCAATTATTTCGGCACATGGAGCTGGGAGGGCACTAAGGGCAATTTCACGGTGAGTTTAGATTAAAGGGTCCAAATAACAACTAAAATTGAGCTGACTAAGTTGCAGATGGGAAGACAAAGAAGAGCGCCGTATATGTTTTTTAATTATAAGGAGTACTTTTCTGTTGTATTACTTGCTTTGGTGGATGCCAACTGTAAATTTATAGCAATAGATAGATGTTGGGTCATATGGAAAAGGGGGGACAGTGGAATTTTTGCAAAGTCTGTCATGGGGAAACAAGTGCTTTCAGGAAATATATTGCCTCCAGATGAGAGACTTCCTGGTTCGAATAAAGTAGTGCCCTATGTTATAGTTGGAGATGAAGCTTTCAGATTACACAAACATGGCATGAAACCATATTGTAAAATAACAGCTCGAGGAGAAAAATCTAAAGTCATCTTCAACTACAGGTTAACTCGTGCTCACAGAGTAACAGAAAATGCGTTTGGGCTATTGAGTCAAATTTTTCGAGTATTCTACTCTCCTGTTGCTGTCACACCTGAAAAATGTGAACAACTTGTAATTGCAGCATGTTGTTTGCACAATATACTGAGGAATGACTATTTAGAGCACCATCAGCGGCCACATTATGAATACGATTCAAGTATAGATCCACCGGTGAGTATGGTATGCAAGAGCAGATGGTTTTGAAGTTAGAGAAACATTCATGAAATTTTTCAACAAAGAAGGAGTGCTACATTGGCAAGATGAACGTGTATTTAGATTCAGCAGCAGCCATTGATGGCGTTTGACTGTTTTGTATACTTAATTGGTAATGTTTGTAAGTAAATAAATATTTAAAATTTTCACTTTACCATTCTTTCCAAGTTCTGAGGAAATGACAACCCAACTTTTCTCCCTAATCTGAAAATCTTTGAAGTCTTTATGTTGATGATTGTAAATGCGCGGATGGTTTCTAACTTTTTTGAATAACTTCTCATCTCTCCACAAAATTGCTGTGCCATGGCGAAGCAGAAATATCACTGGACTGCCTGACTAGACGTCCGCATCTCAACTGCTCACGCAGCAGTCGAGATGCGGACGTCGGGCGTCCACAGTCAGACGCGAGGGCTGAGTCGTCTCAGTGAAACCAATACCATTTGAATACATTGAATGAGTATATGGCAGTGACTTCCGACTGCTGGACACAGCTGCTGGACGCTCCAGTGAAACCAAACCTTTAGTTGTAAATGAGTTAAATGTTAAAAATTTTGATCTTTCAAAAGTGGTATCTGTGACAACAAATGGTGCACCAAGTATGGTTGGTAAGGAAGCAGGTTTTGTATCTTTGTTTACAAAACATGTTGGGCAGCCAGTTCTCGAGTTTCATTGCATTATACATCAGGAAACTTTATGCGCAAAATCCAGTCTTAAAGAACTCAAAGAAGTTATGAAAACTGTAACCAAAGTGGTTAATTTTATTGCAGCGCATCCATTGAAAAAAAGACAATTCCAAAATCTACTGAGTGAGGTAAATTCAGTATACAAAGGATTACTCTTGTACAACAATGTTCGCTGGCTTAGCAGAGGGTGTGTTCTTCAAAGATTTGTTGAATGTTGTGAGGAAATTCGTATGTTCATGATGGATGAGAAACTGTCATTTCAAGAATTGTATGACGTCTTGTGGACTTGCAGATTAATGTTTTTTACAGATTTTCCCCAGCACTTACATGATTTAAATATAAAATTACAAGGACTTGAAAAAACGATTAATGTTATGTTTGATTTCATAAGAGCTTTTGAAATCAAATTAGGAGTATTTAAACATGATATCAGCACTGGCAAGTTTAAATATTTTCCGAATCTCCAAAAATACCTAACTAATCTTGGAGATCAAATACCAGATGTTCACAGATTCCAGATAAAATTCTTATCAGTTATTGATTCGACCCTAGAACAGTTCTCTTTAAGATTTACTCGGTTCAGATCATTCGAAGAAACAGGAAAATTCATAAAATATGCAGACAAGGTAAAACTAAACTAACTGAAGTTGGGTGTGTTCCAGTGGATTAATTTGTATGATTTTGAAATGCGGTTGATTGACTTACAGAGTAGCTGTATTTGGAGGCAAAAATCTATCGATTTGAGACATGAATTAGAAAGTATTGAAAGAGATAGGTTAGCTGGGTCAACGCTGAACAATGCAGAAAATGAAGTTCTGAAAACATGGAATTCCTTGCCTGAAAATTTTCAATGTCTGTAAAATGTAGCAGTGGCAATACTCTCGATATTTTCCTCTACTTACTCATGTGAATCATTATTTTCAATTATGAACCTAGTCAAGTCCGATTTTAGGAGTAATTTAACTGATGCCTCAAGTGCAGCTTGTGTAATGTTAAAAACAACAAAATATAAACCTGATGTGATTCATCTGTCTTCTGCACAACAACAGAAATCACACTAACAATGATAGAGGATTCTTTAATTTTCATGGGTACTCCGTGCATTTGACAACTAATGTTTATTATTATAATTTAATTTTGTCACGTTTTTTTCCTTTTTGTTTCATATAAGCTATAATTTTATTATAATATCATGGTATTCTACACCAAATAAAAATGTAATAAATGACTGATAGAGATTTTCTATGGTATTTAATTTATATAATTACCTTTGTTATGCACTCTAATAAAATATTTAAACTTCAAAACAAATAATTGTGAATACCATTTAAAAAATTATTGTTTTTTGTTATAAAAACATCCTGTGCCTCTTATAGACATAAAAATAATCGATATCTTTATCTCACTCAATGGGTTGGCACACGAGCCGAGCGAGTATACTCTTATTTCATAAACTTTGGCACTTAATCGCCAAAAGGTTCGCCACCCCTGGTCTATAGCTTTCTAAGATTATCAGAGAAATAATTAATTATTATGAAAGTAATTTTGTCCTTGCATATCTGACCCAAATTAACTGTGCTCTTATAGTTTCTACTCAGTTTTTATGAACATTTGGTCTTACACATAGTAAAATGGTGCTTGATAAATAGTAGGTACAGAATGAAAGTTTTTCTCCTTCCAGATTGTTACTCTATCAACTGTTACTTCTCATAGTTTTCAGGTTACTTTTCTCTAGAGCTGTCCTTCCTAAACTCTGTTGTACTATTGCTTCAAATTTATCATTAAATAAAACAAATTACATAACAGTCTGTCAAACTTACATTGGGAAGCACAGTTCTGAATGAGAATCCTTTCTTAAAAACTAATCCCACCTAAGAACTAATGAGAATAATTATATATGTTATGTATTTCATCTCACTTTGATTTAGGTATTGCTGGTGCAGAAGGTTTTTGTTTGACTAAGTACAGTAGAGTTTTAGTTCATTTAAGGTTTTACTTTCTGTAAAGAACTACTTCAACAAACTTGGGGTACCAGGATGGCTCAGTAGGCTGAGCACTCATATTGAAGCCCCTGGGTCTGAGGATCATATCCTGGCCCCGGCCTGTGCTGACTCATATGCTGAACTGGGGTGTGCCCCCAGTTTGGTTCTCGCCGGGGTAAGTTTCCCATGTGGGAGGCCCCCGATTTAGCTTCTGCCCCAGGTGTGCTTCCCATGTAGGAGGCCCCTAGCGGGGGTGTGCCTCCCATGCAGGAAGCCCTGGGCCAGTTGCTGCCCTGTGCCCAGACCCGTGCCCACCTGTGGAGTGAAACTATATCGAAAACTAATGACATAACTATGGAGACTGCTCTGGGCCCTCTCCCTTCTCTCTGTCTCTTTCTCTACCTGTCAAAACAATAAAAATAAATCTTTAAAAACTACTTCAACAAATTATAAAAACACTTTGCAAGTACTCTGTCTTGAAGGGAGCTCATTTTTATTTTAATTATTATCCCTTTAGGATACAGATGAGTTTATTTTACCAACTGGAGCTAATAAAACCCGCGGGAGATTTGAACTGGCCTTCTTTACCATTGGAGGGTGTTGTATGACAGGTGAGTATAATAAATTTTTTAAATGTCCTCAATCCAAGTAGTCAAAGATGCTTAAAATCATAAACAATTAGAATATTGTTTTCAGTGTTTTAAGAATCATTATTTACATTTTGCATCTTTTTCTATTAAATGAAAATGAATCAGAACCACAATTGTTTTTAATATAAAACCATATTATTTGGATGAATTGTGACTATGATTTACTAGGGGCTGCATTTGGGGCAATGAACGGTCTACGGCTAGGATTGAAGGAAACCCAGAACATGGCCTGGTCCAAACCAAGAAATGTACAGTAAGTCTCCTGTAATCATCTGATGTTTGAATATTAACCTCTACTCTGTTGGCTTGATGAGCACAACCATGAGATTACAAATGGAGTAATGATGTGCTTTTTTATCAACTTTTTTTTTCTGATTTAAAAATACAAGGAACCAAGGATTCAGATTACTGAGACTAAGCCTTTGAAAGAAGTGATTTTTGAGTCAGTGTTCCTCAGTCAGCTGGTGCTACCCCATCTTAACTGCTCAGCTTACCGTACACCTATTCCATTCTGTAGGCCTATATAACCTGCTTTTCAAATTTTTGAATTAATAGTACATTATTTGGATGATTCAGGGACATGCAAAGGATGTGGTAGCGAAGAAATAAGCATGTAAGAGTGATTGCCAGATGTGCTATTATTTGACTTCAACTTAATTTTAGTCTCCATATCTGAAATGGAAAGCTACAGAAAATTTAAATGAAAGTCCTAAAATGTATAGATCATCCCAAAAGGAATGACAGTCATCTGGGAAGTTGATTTGCAGAGAAGAAAGTATAGTTTAAAAGATCAGAAAATGTATATATATTCACCCTACTTAAGAAAAAAACATGACCAGTCCCTGTTGATATGCCCTTGGTAATATATTGTTTAGTTTTGCATGTTTTTATACTTTATACACTATATGAAGGCTGTCTGGAAAAAAATCCAGCTATAAATGCCTCTGTTTTTCAAATTATCGTATTTTTCTCTGTATAAGACGATCCTTTTGTCTAAAATTGTTAGACTAAAATATGGGGTTGTCTTATACAAGGGCGTAACCCACATGTTGGTTTCTTAATGTTGGGTTAGAAAAGTAGGGGTCGGGGAAGCCAAGATGGCTCAGTGGGTTAAGTGCTCGCTTTACAGCCCTGGGGACCGAGGATCGAATCCCAGTCCTGGCCCCTGCGGACCCATATGCTGAACTGGGGAGTGTCCCCAGTTCAGTTCTCACTGGGTGAGACCCCAGCCCAATTCCTGCCCTGTGCAGCCCCACACTCACCTATGGAATGAAACTACGGTATGTGGAAAAACCAATGATGTGCAACTATGGAGACTGTTCTGGGCTCTCCACCTTCTCTGTCTCTGTCAAAAACAATAAAAAAATAATCTTAAAAAAAAGGAAAAGTAGTTTTATATGTGACGGCATATTATACATGGAAAAATAGGGCACATGGCTGGATACTTTCCAGACAGCCTTCTTATATTCTTAGCTCATGATTTTGTTTTAGCGCACTTTAAACTTCATTATTTATTGTTCAGCCAGAAGATGGCAGCAGTTGTGCTAGAATTAGACCTTGGGAATCCTGAAGGCAATGTTAAGTTTTTTATATTCCTGTTATTGTATGAATCGTTGTTCTTACTTTACTAGCCCATAGCCCAGATCCTTGAGTCTTATATTTATGTTCTTATTTTTCCCTTGTTCCAGTAACTTCTTTTTTTACTTTTTGTAGTATAGTAACTTTTGAAGGTGTACAAAAGTAAACAAAATAATACAGTGAACAACGTACTAACCCATGCTCAGCAACCATCAACCAGGACCAGTTGTGTCCCATCCCCTTTTTTCCTTCCATATTTTGAAACATATCCTCAATGACATATTAAACACCAATTTGAAAGTAGAAGGTCTAGAAAAGATAATCTTTGTTTCTTAAAATAGTGATAGTTAACTTTTGGAGAGAGTCAAGTTGGTTTGCTTTTTTAAAAAATCTTATATGCCATTTTAAAAATGTAATTATTCTGATCTTCCTAGATAGGGAGACAATGGAAAAAACTGTCTTTAGAAATGGAAAGAAGATAAGATTTCAGTCTAGAAAGAGCTATGCCGTTTTAAAGCCTACTTGTATTACTTACTATTTTGTGATCTTAGGAAAGCTTGCTATACTTTCTGCCTTTAAGGGTTGTTGATGACTAAAGTGAGAAGTAGGTAAAGGCCCAATAAATGGAGATATGTTGCTCAGTTGCATCCCAGAGAATTTTACCAATTTGCAGCACTATCAGCAATACAGTAATAAAGATTTAATAGATTTAAGAGCTTGATACAAATGAAAAAGCAATGTGCAAACCTTAAACTATATCAGTAAATATGTAACATAATTAGAAACACTTCTTCATAAATAACCTTTTACAGGTAATACAAATATTTGTTATTGAGTATTAATTTAAATAAATTCTTTAATTAAGTGTGTTCTTTTCCTGTTACTATAATTACATAATCTCCAGCAGTAGTCAGCTGTCCGGACAGAACCGTTCCTGTGATGGTGTTACATTGCTGGGAGAGAAATGTCCTGTCTTCTTCCTCCAGTTGCTTCGGTCACTGTTCTGGTGGCGTCTAGCACTGGTGCAAGGCAGAACTGTGCTTCCTTGAGAGTGTACTAGGCTTTCACTTTGACTGCTTAGTTCTAGTCTGGAAGCAGACACAGAGTATGCTTTCTCCATGTTCAGATCAACTTTTATCAGCTTCTTTGTAAAATACATCCTAGGCTGTCATCAAAGCCTTTATATGTTTGATATATTTAATTTATATATTAATAAGAATAATTTTTCTTTCTTGTTTCCCAAAAAGTTTGGAGGTTTTAATCTACCTTCATTTATATTTCTGTAAAATAAAAACCTTTCTTACTGAATTCTGAGGTGGTATAAAGTTTTTAAATTAAGAAAACTTTGGATTTTGGGTTTCGACTTTTTAAATAGCTACAATTATGGTTTTTCACATTGCTAGAAAACTAATGATTCGAAATACAGATTCCTTCCCTTTCTGCCCTATAGGATCTTGAACATGGTGACCAGGCAAGGGGCACTTTGGGCTAATACTCTTGGTTCTCTGGGTAAGTAGAGATTTCACATGATAATAAATTATTAATGCAAAGAAAGAATGTACACATATCATGAACAATTTGATCAACCAACATTCTGGTCCTAGGATAATAAACATTATGTTTAAATCCACTCTAATGAGTAGTGTAGTTAGTTACTTTTTTTTTTTTTTAAGATTTATTTTATTGATTTTTGACAAGAGAGACAGAGACAGACAGAGCGAAGGGGGAGGGCCCAGAGCAGTCTCCGTAGTTGACATTAGTTTTCCATATAGTTTCACTTCACAGGCGGCGGGCACAGGGCTGCTCAGGGCGAGAACTGGGCCAGGAGCCTCCCACATAGGTCCCGGCAAGAACTGAACTGGGGGCACACTCCAGTTCAGCATGTGGGTCCGCATGGGCCAGGGCTAGGATTCGATCCTCGGTCCTCGGGGCTTCAAAGCGAGCGCTTTACCCGCTGAGCCATCCCAGCTTTCCCAGTTAGTTACTTCTTAGGAAAAGACCATGAACTACTTAACAAAATAATCCTAGCTGCTAATGCCATCTTGAATACTATCTCAGATTTTTTAAAGCTTTTTAAGCCTCTTAATGCTACCTTCTGCCAGAGGTACTAGTGAAAAATGAGAGGCGTAAAAAAACGAGCATATGATTAGGCTGAGCTTCCTGACACATAAACAAATCAACGTCAAAATTTTTGTAAGACTTATGCTTCAGAAAAGTATTTAGAATTGATGATAAAAAAAAAAAATAACGGGGGAAGCTGGGATGGCTCAGCGGGTTAAGCTCTCGCTTTGAAGCCCCAGGGACCGAGGATCGAATCCTGGCCCCGGCCCATGTGGACCCACATGCTGAACTGGGGTGTGCCCCTGGTTCAGTTCTTGCCGGGCCTATGTGGGAGGCTCCTGGCCCAGTTCCTGCCCTGCGAAGCCCCACGCCCACCTGTGGAGTAAAACTATGAAAAACTAATGTCAACTATGGAGTCTGCTCTGGGCCCTCCCCTTTCTCTCTGTCTCTCTCTGTCTCTGTTTCTCTCTGTCAAAAATCAATAAAATCTTTAAAAAATAACAAAAACGGGGGAAGCTGGGATGGCTCAGCGGGTTAAGCACTCAGTTTGCAGCCCTGGGGACCGAGGATCAAATCCCAGCCCCAGCCCAGTTCCTGCCCTGTGCAGTCCCGCGCCCACCTGTGGAATGAAACTATGAGGAAAAATCAGTGATGTGTAACTATGGAGACTGCTCTGGGCCCTCCCCCTTCTCTCTGTCTCTGTATCTATCTATCTATCTATCTCTCTTTCTCTCTCTTTCTCTCTCTCTGTCAAAACAATAAAATTTAAAAACCACAATAAAATAAAACAAAAATAACAAAAACGTGTTACATAAAGCAGAGGATTCACACTTTAGATAGGACAATAACCCTACATCATACAAGTAAAAAATACAATAAGTTAAAGCGCTTTTAGCTATGGTCTATGTATGAGCCAATATATCGGCCTGCTGCACTTTTTGCCCGAGATGCAAAAGCCGATATATCCGCCTGTCGCACTAAAAGGGTTAAGTACTATGTACTCTCCTGTCTAAGCAAGACACCAAATCATGTATTAACTAAATGAAATCTAAATAATTTATGCCTAAGGCAAATGGCTTTGTATCTTTGAAAAGGTTTATGGTCCTATAGTTAGACATAGGTAACTCCAGCCCTCTTGTTGTGTTTACCTAATAGACCATTCAGGATTCTGTTTGCCTTGAGTACGGTAGATTTTCCAGATTTAATTGCCAGAGTTGCAATAGGGCCTTTGTAGATAATGAATACACTTGCAGTTCTAAACAAGGGTTGAATTAGTACTTGGGGCCATATGTTTTCATACTACATTGCTTATGAATGATTGATCTTTTGATCACTCATGACTTGAAATATACCTACTTGTGGTACTTAGGCCCTGATATACAAGATTTTCTTTGTGACTTAGTTGAAAGTCTGAAAACCTTTTAAGTGGCAAATTAAGTAAGGGGAAATAATAGACATTTCATTGAAAGGTAGAAAAGGCCACTGTTGACAAGAAGATCCTAGCCTTTTCATGAGATTTGGAAGCAGTACATTTTTACCCTGTAAAGGCAGACTCACATGTAGGAGCCCAGTAATGGCTGTTTTCTTATGCCACTCATGCTCCATTTGCCCCCACCCCCATATACAGTCACTGTGTTCTAATTGCTTATATACCAGTACCTAGAGTAATCAGCCATCCAGTTTTGCCCAGGACTTGCTTCATTTTAGGACTGGAGGTCCCATGTTCCAGGAAACCTCAGTCCTCTGCAGACTGATGGCCAGTCAGTGTTCTCAAGTTTAGTTTTAGTTAAAGTAAGTTGAAATAGGAAGAAGAGCCTTTATAAAATTATAAAAATATCACAACAGAGGAGTTATAATTACTGAACTTGGTATGATATTGAGAGGTCAAGTGTGGCAATTTTGAGAAAGGGTAAGGAAAAGGATTAATGCATTCATGGCTAATAGGAATATTTACAGAATTAGGAGAGGGGTGATTTAGAGGAAGATCTTGTTAAAAAGTGAACATACAGTAAGTTTCACTAACCTGCAGCCACAGGCCATTTCATCCCAGGACGGCTTTGAATATAGCCCAACACGAGTTTGTAAATTTTCTTAAAAACATTAAGATTTTTTGCAATTTTTTTTTTTTTTTAAATTTTACCTCATCATCTATCGTTAGTATATTTTATGTCTGGGCCAAGACAATTATTTTTACAATGTGGCTTCTCTGGAGAAGCCAAAAGGTTGGACACCTCTGGTGTATAGTATTCCATTATATGGACAGTCCCTTTTTGGATCAGTCTCCCTTTTTTTTTCTTATTAAAGATTTTATTGTTTGAGAGAAGGAGAGAGAAAGAGAAGAGGGGAGGGCCCAGAGCAGTCTCATAGTTGTATATCAGTAGTTGTGACATAGTTTCATTCCACTCAGGTGGACGTGGGGCATCACGGGGCAGGAACCAAACCAGGAGCCTCTCACATGGGAGACTCTTGAGAAACTTCACCACCGAGCCATCTCAGTTATTACAAGTTGCACCGCAGTTCAGTATATGGGTTAGTACAGGCCAGGGCGGGGATTCAATCCCTGGACCTCGTGGTTGTAAGGCAAGCACTCAACCTGCTGAGCTATCCCAAGGGATCATCCCCCTCATGATGGGCATTTTATTTGTTGCCATGCTTTTGCTTTTACAGTGTTAGAGTGATCATTCTTTACATATCTTTGAATACTTACAGGAGGATGTCTATAGGCTGCATTTATCTAATTGTCATAGTGACTTTTAATCACTTTTATTACTGAACATTTCTCCTGTAGCTTTGCTCTATAGTGCATTTGGTGTCATCATTGAGAAAACACGAGGTGCTGAAGATGACCTCAATACAGTAGCAGCTGGAACCATGACGGGCATGTTGTATAAATGTACAGGTAGATGCTATTGAAAGAGCTTTCTCTTAATACACTTACTTAAAGTATGCTTGTTATCAATTGTTTTCAAAGGAAATATTTTTGTTTTGGGGGTAGATTTTTTGCGGTATATCTAGAGTTCTCTTAAGCCTTGTGGTTGTTTGGATTTTGTTTTGGTTTTTTAAGTGTATAGTTTTATAATGTTAAGTATATTTACATTACTGTGCAACCAATGTCCAGAACTTTTATTCATCTTGCAAAACTGAAACTCAGCCCATTAAACAACTCTTCATTTCTCTCTTCCTTCAGCCCCTGGCAGCCACCAAATTGCTTTCTATATAAAATTGAGTATTTTAGATTCCTCGTATAAGTGGAATCATACAGTTTTTGTCTTATTGTGACTGTCTTATTTCATTTAGCATTATGTCCTCAAAGTTTTCATCCTGTAGCATGTGTCACAATTTCTAAGATTGAATAGTACTCCATTGGACATAAAAGGGCTGTCCAGAAAAATATCCATCCATAAATGCCTCTATTTTTCATATTACATGGACGGATGCTTTCCAGACAGCCCTCGTAACATGCCACACTTCGTTGACCCATTCATCTCTCACTTGGGTTGCTTATACCTTTGGCTACTGTGAATAATATTATGAATCAGCATAGGTGATGTTTAAAAAATAATTGAAGCCCTAAGAGTTGAACGAAAATGAGTGACCAAATAATCAGTTTATGCTCTAAAATGGGAAAAAAATTACCATTCATTGAATTGTGATTATACTCTTAGCAATAAGCACATAATATAACTTGTTTCACTCAAAACTCTATAAAGTTAAAGCTTTCCTGACATATCTAAGAGTAAGAGTATTATTCTGTATCGAAAATAGATTGCATTTGGAATTTTATCCCTAATAGCTCATAAAACTTCTTGCAGCACCTGTGTGTGTTTACACACAAACAGAGCTCCCAGGTAGAATAAGACAGTAAATACATTTTATGTCCATGAACATGTTACCGTGGCATATAAAAACCTTGTTAAAAACGTAAAGATACTTTAACATTGAAAATCTGTAGGGTCAGACAAAGAATTTAAAATTTTAATTGGCAGCACAAGGGTGATACTCAGCCAAGAGTTTAGTTGCCTTAAACTGTGTTTAAAATGATCAAATTAATATTTAAAAACCAGGAGATTTTACACAAAAACCTGGAATTCCAGCTTCTTTTGAATAAATGGAAGATACCAAGCTCACATTGCATGTTGGCAAGTGTCTGGTGCCGAGTGGGAGCTGCCTACCACGTGGGGGGACACTGGAACTCCAGCTTAGTCCCTACCATTCCTGTTTTCTTACTCAAGGTTAGCCACTGTGGCATTTCCTGTGATATGGGCAGTCCTGAATATAGGAATGAACTGAATTTTCATCTAATTTAAGTCATATTATATATATTTAAAAGAAAGGAAAAGGCTACTTGATGTTATCTGTATCAAGGATTTTCTTGTAGCAGTAGTATTTATAGCACAGCCTGGGACACCTCCAACATGAATTATGGAACAGAAAGCTCTTGGCTCAAAGGGGAAAAGCAAAAAGGAATATTCATTGATTCTATGTCAGGTGACAAGTTGATTGCAGTTTTCATTGCAGTTTTGGAACATAGTGGAAGTAAATCATCTGCTGGCCAAGAATTCCAACATTGCTTCGCAGTTTCTCGCTCAGCACATCAAAATCAGTCTTAACAAAAGCAAATCATGTCTTTTAATTGATTTTTGGTTTGGGATAATCTTAAGAAGGAACACAGAATTATAAATTTTATGTTGCCAGGAATACAAATGTAACTTCAACTTCCAGATTTGGAAAAGAGTTTAGGTTCTCTTAGTCTAGAGCCAGCATAAACTGTTAAGGAACAAAGTTCACATTTAAGGAATGGCTAATTTCTGCTGCCCTGAAATATTTCCAATCCCCAATGTACTCTTAAAAATAGAAAAATATATTTTTTAAAGGAAGGACTTTAGAATGAAATCAGTATGACTCAACTTAGGTATGCAGCTACTTTAGAAAGAAAAATAACAAAAACAGAAAATAATTATCAGAAAAGAAATAATTTTTAAAGTAATAATTCTGGTGATACAATTTTAGTTCCTAATGCTTATTTAATGAACTATGTAAATATTTTCCACAATCTGAAATGTCGTTGAATTTCCTGTGGCATATGAAAATCTGTTTAATAATGACCAGTACTCCTCCAGAACAAGAACAGCTGTAGTTCTGCTTATCATTCTTAGGAATGTTTAAGATGCCTCATCACTCATCTTCAGAAAACAAGGCCTCAGGAACCAAAACATGGGCATCCCCTTTCCGCTCGCAAAAATTCCCTGACCTGCTATCTGAAAGTCATCTTATGAAAGCAAGCTAAGTAAAAAGATACACAAATTCACTTTGTCAAATTAAGTAATTTGGCTTAACTGGACATTAATTATTACCTTCTAAATATTAGCATTTCCATTTACTTATAAGCCTTAAATTGTTCATTGTAACTTGCAGATTTAAACTTTCACTCCTCTGAATACAGCATACACATTAGAAGGTAGATGTTCACTAAGGGTTGATGAAACCTCTAAATGGGTGTCCAGCCTTTTGCCTTTCTGGGCCACATTGGAAGAATTGTCTTGGGTCACACATAAAACACACTAACATTAATGATAGCTGATGAGCTTTTAAAAAATCACCAAAAAAAATCTCAGGTTCTAAGAAAGTCTACAAATTTGCATTGGGCTACATTCAAAGCCATCCCTGGGCCACATATGGCCCACAGGCCACAGATTAGACAAGCTTGCTCTAAAACTTCCATAAGATTCTCAGAGTGCTGTGAGACATTCTTTACCACCCACAGAAAAGCAACCACCAAAAAAGACTAAGAATTAAGTAAAAAATAGTCCTAAAAGTACACAATAATATTAGGAGTCAAAGATAGCTGAGATATTAGAATGGATTCACTCCTTTTTTTTTTTTTTTTAAGATTTTTATTGTTTTAGACAGAGAAAGAGATACAGAGACAGAGAGAAGTGGGAGGGCCCAGAGCAGTCTCCATAGTTGCACATCATTGGTTTTTTCCACATAGTTTCATTCCACAGGTGAGCACAGGGCTACACAGGGCAGGAACTGGGCTGGGGTCTCACCTGGTTAGAACCAAACTGGGGGCACTCCCCAGTTCAGCATATGGGTCCACACAGGCCAGGGTTGGGGTCGGGATTTGATCCTCGGTCCCTGGGGCTGCAAAGTGAGCGCTTATCCCACTGAGCCATCCGGGCTTCCCCTGGATTCACTCTTAACAGAAGAACTAGATTGCACAGAAGAGAGATGAACAGGACAGTGGTGCAGGAAGTCCAGTAAAGTTAGCTGCTGTTTTGTTCAAAGTCACATTGCTTCCACTATAACAGCAAAGAAAGAGTACCGTATTTTCCGGCATATAAGACGACCGGCGTATAAGACTACCCCCTAATTTTACAGTTAAAACATAGGTTTAGGCCTATATTTGCTGTATAAGACTACCCCCCACTTCCAAGGCAACACCAGTTCTTTTTTTAATTAAATTTTTAATGAATGGCATTTTTCGAACATACCGTAATATACCGTACATTGATATGATAAATGGAAGGTCTCTTCACAAATGGCAATGCCATGAACTTGACCGAGACACAAGAAATCCAAAAGAGAACATTAACAATGATGGCATCATCTGGAAAGAAAATTACATGAAGAACTTGCAGAAAACACTTGTTTGTGACTGACTGGGATGATAAGAGGTTTTTCTAGGCAGAGGAGCATTGTGAGCTTAAAATCCTTCAAAATCCTCATCATGTTCTTCTTCTGACATCATAAGCTCATCACTGACCTCTTGTGGTACATTTGTAAGACAGTCATCATATGGATCAAATTCCGAATCAGATGGTGTGGCTTCAGCTTCGGCTTCCCCTTCATCTTGCCACAAGAAGTCATCCTCCATACCGTCCAAAGAATTTGATATACCACACTTCTTGAAAGACCTGATTACTGTTTCTTCAGTAATATCATTCCAGGCTTTTATGAC
>PVKE010006639.1:0-53569 GCA_004027555.1 Craseonycteris thonglongyai | reverse complement strand
TCAGTGCATAGTTATTTCTATTTTACTTTTTGACAGATAGAGAGAGAGACAGAGACAGAGACAGTTAGAGAACCGAACTGTGGGAACTCCCCAGTTCAGCACGTGGGTCCTGCCTGGGCCGGAGCCGGGATTCGATCCTCGGTCCTCATGGCCTCAAAGCGAGCACTCAACCCGCTGAGCCGTCCCGGCTTTCCCCTTGAAAGTTTTAAAGGATAATAATAGAGTATTTAATTTTATATACCAGATAAATTCAATTGTTAAATTGCTCACAACTGGCCAGATGGGTCATATTATGGAAGATTATATATCCTGGTTGTGCCATCAAGTAGCAATTCACAGTACTCACATACAACCATAAATCTATAATGAAATACTAAACAGAATAAGGCATTCACTCATTCATTCTACACTCGACCTCCAAGACTTAAGTGAGATAGGACAGGAAATAAGAAATCAGGGATAAATTTCAGAAGTCATCCTGATCAGCTGAACAGTATGATATCATGTGAAATGATTAGTACAAGATTGCCTTAGTGCAAATATATAACAAAACCTATTTTTGTTGATGGCTTATATTTTATAGGAAATAAATATGTTTTTCAAGGATATAAAGCAAAATAAAAATATGTTGGACCAAGATTTTAAAATATATACTACTCAAGGGATGCCAGGATAGTTTATCAGTTGAGCATTTGCCTTACAATCTTGAGGTCCAGGGTTTGATTCCCGACCCTGGCCCATGCAAACCCATATGGTAAACTGTGGTCCAACTGGTAACCACCAGGATGGGATGGTGGCAAAGGTTCACAACTCCATGTGGGAGGCCCCCAGGGTGGGAAACAAACTGGGACTCCATACCCACTTATGTGGAATGAAACCATACCACAACTAACAATGTACAACTATGGAGACTGCTCTGGACTCTCCCCACTTCTCTCTCTCTCTCACCTTCCCTCAAAAAATAAATTTATATATACACATACACACACACACACACACATATATATATGTATAATATATATATATATATATACACACACACACATACATACTCAATCCAATGGACTTTAAAGATTAAAGAAACTAAGATATTAATATTATATTCAAACTATAAGAAAGCATGATATTTACAATAAACATAAAATATAGTAGGGAAGAAAATGAGACAATTATTTAAAGGAGAAATTTCTCTCAGTGAGAAATAATGAACAAAGCTATAGTGATCATTAGCTCCACAGATTATTCATGTGGACATTTCAGCCTTCGACAAGGGAAACCCATCATTTCAAATTTGAGGAGTAGGGACATTTCTAGTCCCTTTCCAAAGGCAGCTCTATCTTTCCAGATATTTTGCTTACGTAGCTAATTACTCAATCATAGTGAACCCCAGAGCACACTCATAAGTAGTAAATCTACTTCATGATGGTAAAGGAAACTAGCTACTAATATCTCAAAATAGGCAGAAGTGGATAGAAAAGTTTGAGGACAGTATCTTTATTTGGACATAAAATAAAGGAGACAGTAAAAGTGAAAATAGATACTCAATGCAAAAGAAAGCAAACATAGAAGAGAATTCCCCAAAAAGAATGAGTTTTGAGAATAAAGAAGTTTTAAATACATTACTAGGTTATTTATTTATTTAATTTCACACTATCAAACTGAAACAACTGATAATAAATTAGATTATCCTGAACATTAACTATTAACCCCTCACAAGACACTGTTAAAACTACAAGTGGTAATCAGTTTTTTAGCGGGTATGGTGGGGAGGGACCTAAAACTAGTCTTATTTGTACTGGCCTAAGACCCAACCAACTTTTAAAGGTTATCTAACAGACACTTTACAGTTATGATTATATCATACTTTCAGACCACACAAACCTATGCATAAAACTTTTTTTAATATTTCATAATTACACTTAATGGTTCATAATTATCTTAATAAGGGGAGAGAACTTTGGTGGGGGGGGGAACCTTCAAAAATAAAATACCTAAAGCACTCTAAATGACAAATGTTAAATAAATTAAGTAAAAATATCTATCTTTAAAGAACACTATAGTAACTACAAAATTTTATCAATAGCCACCAAATACAATTAATATATTGACACAACTGTTTAACATAAAACATTTAAAAATTCTTCTGATTGCATCCAAAGTGAGCTTGGGGGTCTTTCCATTCTCTCTCAGTTATCTATAAAGGCATGAAACAGCAAGAAGTAAAAGAAAGGAGAAATATCATGCAGGAAACAAGGTCAGGGCCAGTTTCATAGGTCTGTTAGTTACCCAGTCATACAGGGCTGTGGGCTCAGAGGTCTCCTGCATTTGTTTTTTTCATGGAATACTTTTATTTGAAAAAATAATGGATAAACTATAGTTAGATTTGGGTAGGCGGCAGATATTCTCTTAAAACTGAACAAATTGAGCTCGTCACTTCAAGGAAAACAGCTGATAGTAGTCTGTCAAAAGTTTAGCTTTCAAGTAAAAAAAAAAAATCAGACTTTTGAAAATCTATATCTAGCATCATAAGCTCAACAGCTCCCAATAATGAAGGTACTTATTTAAATGAGACTGGTAGTGATTTAACAAATGTGATTTTCTAAATATACTGTATAATATGCCAAAATTTGGAATACTGCTTAACTCAGTGACCAGTGCATTATCTTTCCAAATCATGCATGAGTAAAAAGATACATTAAATGTCTAAGTAAAACCAATGGGTTTTAATAAAAGAATAAGAAAACTTCATTGACATAGGTTTTTATTCTTCACTGCAAATAAACCTTTTTAACTCCCAATTGTCAAGTTTAGATGCAGTGCATTAATAAAATTATTTGAAAAATACCGGTACTGTTAAAATACTCCTTCCCTTATCTACCGTAACTACCTACCTGTGTGAGGCCAGATTTTCTTCATCTACTTTATATACTTCAACAAGAAGAGCATATCAAAACAGATCGAATACAGAAATAGATATGAGAATTCAGCAGTCTATTATGCCAAATATTAAAAAATTTTACAAAAGTATAAAATATCACTTTTTTTATAAACTGTTTTGTAAAATAGTTTTTCACTTTAAATATTCTTATATTAATGTACAATGGGTTTATAATTTTAATTAGTTAATAAATATGTTAAAATTTCTCAGTTTCAATTTTTAATATGGCAAATAATGTTACAGTTAATTTACGTAAATAGAAGTTTGTTGGAGTCTTCAGAAAGTTTTAAGGAGTTCTGAGATGAAAAAGTTTGATAGCTGTCACTCTTAGTGATGAACTAGAAAATAACCAGTCTTTCAGCTGTTAAAGAATCCAATTATCAACTGTCTTTAGATTCCATGAAGAAAAAACCCTGTGTTTACATAAGATACTACTTCATCTGAAATCTTTTAACAATACTTGCAGAATGTTTAGCTGTTGATACTCTTTCAGTCTAAGTAACCTTAGTACCAAAAGTTAGGTAAATATTTGTACTAAGTAGAAAAAGACTGAAGCTATCAAGAGCTCATCAATAATGCCTGTTGTTAAGGGCATTAATGTCATCAGGAACATCAACAATGCCCAAGTATTCTTAGTCTCTGCAACCCAGTTAGTTGGGGATACGCTTAGTTTACAAATTAACAAATGACAAAATGATCTTTTTTCTGAAAGTCTTTCCTGAATTTTTTTCTAAAATTCCTGATGATTCAAACAGATTTTTTAAAGTTTCAGTTTAAAAATATGTATAAAGAAATAGGAAGTCAAAGTTGCTAATAATTAGTGAAAGGAAAATGTTACTTGTTTCGAGATTTTTAACTTTACTTTCTAACACTCCTAAAATGCCTTCAAGATTGTATCAAAACCACAGGTGACCAAATATCATTGCTATCCTCATAGACATCTGTGTAAAAATCAAGACAAACTGAATATTTTCTTTTTCATTCTCAAATTTTTCCCTTCTGAATCACTCACCATTTATCCCAATCAGTAATTTATATTTCAGATTTGGCCTACTCTGCTATCATATCATGTTTCCTCTAGGCTGCCAATTTCAATTTCCATTTTAAGGCCATCTATTCCTATGTTCTACTTGAAAGAGAAAAAAGGAAGACTTAAAAAAAAAAAAGCTACCTGATTCCATACCAAGTCCATAAGTCAGGGGTGGCGAACCTATGGCACGTGTGCCCAAAGTGGCACACGGAGCAATTATTTCAGCACGCAGAGCTGTGAATATCATTTTAAAAATTATTGTTTATGCTCTTGTAGACATAAAAATAATCGATACCTCTATCTCACTCGATGGGCTGGCAAGTGAGTCGAGAGAGTATACTCTTATTTCATAAACTTTGGCACTCAATCGCCAAAAGGTTCACCACCCCTGCCATAAGTAATTACACTAATACAAACATCTGTTTAGTAAAGCCTTTTTTCCCCACAATAGATTCTACAATAATTTTTTCAAAATATCTTACAAGTTCTTTTCCAGCTTACATGCACCTTACATCAGGGGTCCCCAATCCCTGGGCCATAGACCAGTACCATACAGCAAGAGGTAAGCAGTGGGCCAGCAAGCTAAGTAAGCTTCATCTGTATGTCAGCCACTCCCCATCGCTTGCATTACCACCTGAGCCCTGCTTCCTGTCAGATCATTGGCAGCATTAGATTCTCATGGGACAATGAACCCTATTGTGAACTACGCATGAGAGGGTTATAGGTTGCACACTCCTTATGAGAATCTAATGCCTGATGACCTGAGGTGGAGATGAGGTGGTGATGCTACCACTGGGGAGTGGCTACAAATACAGATTAACATTAGCAGAGAGGTTTGATAGCACAGAGACCATAATAAATCAATTGCTAGAAGACTCATACAAAAACCCAAGCTCAGGGCTCCCAAAGATTCTGCATTATGGTGAGTTATATAATCATTTCAGTATGTATTACAATGTAAAAATAATACCAATAAAGTGTACAATAAATGTAAAGTGTTTACCCTGAAACCATTCACCACTACTGCCCTGCCCAGGTCCACGGAAAAATTGTCTTCCACAAAACCGGTCCCTGGTACCAAAAAGGTTGGGGACCTTTTTGCTGCCTTAAAATCAGAAAAGATGCAGGAAAGCTGGGATGGCTCAGTGGGTTAAGCGCTCACTTTGCAGCCCCGGAGACTGAGGATTGAATCGGCTCCGGCCCATGTGGACCCATATGAAGGGCTGGGGTGTGCCCCCAGTTCAGTTCTCGCCAGGCCCTATGGGAGAGGCTCCCAGCAGCCCCCCACCTACCTGTGGAGTGAAACTACATGGAAAACTAATGCTGTCAACTGTGGAGACTGCTCTGGGCCTTCCCCCTTCTCTCTGTCTACCTCTCTCTCTGCCAAAAAAACAATAAAAATAAATCTTAAAGAAAATCAGAAAAGATGCTAGATACACCTGTGAATTGGTTATGTTCAAGTCAGTCAAAAGTTTACTACTGATATTCTTAATACTGGACTAGTACACTTAATATGGTTAAGATGGTAAATTTAAGGCTTGATCAGAATCCTGTCTTGCCTCCATTTCAAAAAAAAAAAAAAAGATGGTAAATTTAATGTTATATGTTTTTACAAAAATGAGAAAAAACGTTGAGTTACCTACTTTAAATATGTAAGTTGTACGGTATGTGACTTAGAAATAAAGCTGTTATTTTTAAATAGTGCAAGTTTTCTTCTAATAAATTTTTAAAGGAAAATAACATTTACAATTGAAATATATGGACAATGACTTAATTTTGGAGAGAATAATGAATAAATTTATATACATAAATATATATAACATGTCATAGACATTTTTAAATTATTTTAATAATTAGAATATTTCCTTTCACAAGCAATTTAAACTTAACACCTGTACATTGAATAAAATGTTAAAATATTTCTTCCAGTGGTAACAGTATCTTCTAGCTAACAGACAGGCATTTCAAATTAATAATGTTTTAACTGGATTCAAAATGAAAAGAGAAAATTTCTAGTCACCCAATATTTTAAACACTAAATATAGATACTTTACAACTAATAATTGTAAAAAGATCAATTCTGCACTCTTAGGAAGTAGGTCTAAATATCAAAAGAGTTATCCAAAGAAAGGAGACATTTTTCAAATCAGCATGTAGCACTGCAAAATCTCATGACAAAAAAAAAAATTCTTAAGCTAAGAAATGAAACAGTTGAAGATGAAAAGGATCTTTGCTGTTGAGACTAAAAGCTAAATTTTAGCCAAGTATATTTAAAACATGTACAGGCACAGAGATTCACCAGTGTTCACAATGAGAGGCAGGACAAAGTCGCAGTGATCTTTTTTGACAAATAAATTGCTTGAAATATTGCATGACTTGCTACACAACACCCTTATTACTTTCCATTTCCAAGTACAACCAAAAGACGGGTCCAATTATGATATCAATACAAGCTTTCTTTCAAAATGGAATGAAAGAACAGTAAATCCCAGTGGACATGACAGTTCTGCAGCAGAAATGATGTAATATATAAAAATAGACATCCTCTAACAGAAGCTGAAACTTGGGTAAACAGCACACTGCATACTATTCTCCACTGCCTTGCATTAATTTGCAATGCATGCTGTTAATAGCACGAGAGAAATCATTTTGTTTTAAATTATTTCGATTTACATTTCAATTTCTATACATATTCTATATTGTAATTTCCAATCTGTATAAATTAAGCCAACATAAATACCTGATTATAACTGCAACAAAGAAAAACAGCCCCCCACAGCAAGGAGACTTAGACCACTGCAGCAGTTTCAACATGCTGCATTCTGTCAGAAATTGCAGCACATATGGCACAGTACTGTTATGTCCACCTATTGTTCAAAGACCTTTCCACAGGGAGCTTTCTGCAGGATTTTAAAATGCAACATGATCTAGGGGAAGCGGAACTAATAAACCTGCTGATAATGAGCATTGAAAAGCAAAGGATGCTTTTGACACTTCTCTTTAGTACTCTCTGGTGCAAATATAAAACACCAGGCTTTAATAAATACAATAAAGAGTATCAAAATTTGTGAAGAGTTTTGGGATATGTATCATTCCTCTCTAACAACCCCTGTATATCCCCCCTTTTCTATTCTTTATTCTCCAATTCAGTTTTCACATTTCTATTGGGCTTTCCTGGATTAAACAGTGTTTTTCTTTCAGCCAAGACATTAAGGTCATTCATGAAGCCATGCCTGATTCCTCAAGGATTCCTGAAGGTGCCCTGTCTATGTGTCTCCTTAGTACCTGGACTTTACTCCATCTTAGTTGCCCATTTATTTATCTATATTCCCTGTGAGACTAAAAGGTAACTGAATGCAAGATTCTGTCTGTCCTGTAGATCTTTATAGCCCTAGAGACTGGCACAGACCTGAAACAAGGTGTTTACTCAGTAAATCTTCTTTACATGAATAAAATTATGTAAATGAAAATACTAACTCTATCCTATTATAATTCACAAAAAGGCATCAATGACTATATTTAACACAAAGGCTTTAGGTTCAATTAAGCAAACACAAGAGTTGATGAATTTAAATTAAAGAATGACAATACTGAAATTAAAAATGTTTCCTTATATTTAAATAATGTCTGGATATGCAAATAAACAGATTTTAAAATATCATTAATAAATACAATCAGGTGAGATATGTTATGAATTATGTTAAAACCCTATGACCTTAAGATTCAAGAAATTTAGTAGATAACAAGTCATTAATATATTACTCAAAACATATTCTCTTTTTTGTTAGGATTAGATTAAAATAAACTCTCAGAAAAAAATAACTAAATAATAAGTATCAAAGTAAAGCCATGACATGATTAAAAATATTACCTATTCTTAATTAAAAAAAAAACAGCTGAAGTCAAAAAAGTCTAATGTCAAATACAAGTGTTACAAAAAAAATTGTAATTTTTTTCCATGTTTCATTCAATACCTCAATTTTTGAAACTAATCAAACCTATCAAGAAGTCCTTAACTGAAGAAAACCAACTTAAATCAAAACTATTTCTAAAACAAGCAAACTACTTCAGAGATATATAAGATATAACCCAGCAATGATTATATAATCATATAAGAAATACAATCTATATTATTAAACAGCATAACCTCATAAAAACAGGACTTAAAGTTTCTTTCCTAAGCCTCATACATAAATCAATCTTATTACATGGGTGTCACATTTTATAGATATTGTATTGTCACTAACTATAATAAAAACTACCAAAAACTTTAAAAAGTCTAATCTATTGAAAAATTCAATACATAATTATTAAACAGTACTCTGAAATATATATTAACATTGTAGTAAAGGACTACTAATAAAATGTGTGGCAAATACCTCTTTATATGACTGACTAATGGATTTTTTAAAAAGTTGCACTGTTTGAAACTTTATGATAAAATTTTACATTTTATGTTATACTGTGTTTAAATCCTCTTAATTCAAATTTGTATAAAACAGAGCCATACTTTTTTAGGCGAGTAGGAGTGGGAGTAGAAAGTCAATCAGAACTTCAAAGTGTAAAGAGCATTTTAAATGTGCAGCCAGTCTAGAAGGGCTGGAAATTTTTGAAATATCGGTCAGTACACAACCTTCACAGTATAACCAGGACAAGTTTTCTTCAGCCTTTAGCCTAACATCTATCTCTACACAATCTCTGCTCTTTCCAAACTGGAAAGAGGGCAGAATTGTTTTTTGTTGTTATTGTTGTTGCCTTCATTAAAATCAAGAAGAATTTAAAAAGATGAGAGAACAGATATACTCCAACTTCGCTGTCATTCATCAGGTGAAAGTTAAGAAGTTCCTTCCTTCCCTTAAGTCTTAGTACCTCCTCTCTCCATGTTTTACAGAACATAGATTTCTCTACCCACAGAAACTTCTAGAATAAATTACCCTCGACCATAGAGAGGGCCTGTAACTATGGGTAAAACAAACAAACACCTCACCCCAACTTATTCTGAACCTGAAGATAAGGCAAACCTGTCCAAAGCCCCAAATCAGTCTCCAAATCTTCCAGCCTCTGGCAGGAACCTATGTGTACCTATGCCTCTATAATCTTTACCCATCCCAAGTCTGAAAATTCATGCCACTCCCTATATTCTGGCGGTCTTAAGTACAGCCTCAAGTAACGGTACATCTTCAAAAACACAGGATCCAATAATTTCAATTATGACCACGTGTTGCCAAAAT
Source organism: Craseonycteris thonglongyai (assembly GCA_004027555.1). Lineage (NCBI taxonomy): Eukaryota > Metazoa > Chordata > Mammalia > Chiroptera > Craseonycteridae > Craseonycteris > Craseonycteris thonglongyai. The sequence goes on along the minus strand of PVKE010006639.1, from coordinate 44,370 downwards.
TAGGTTAAGAAAGTAATCAAAATGTAAGAAAATGCTAACGAAAGCCATCTTCAATATTCCCCTTTCACAGGATTTTAAAATGCTTATTCTCTCTGCAAACCTCACACGCTTGCCTTAATAATGTCCTAAAAACACCCTACATAAACTTGTTTTCATGTTTCTGTAGAAAATTATTATATTTCGTGTTTAACCTATTGTTAACACATCTAACTTTTAAGAGTACACAAGGTGTACATCGTAACTCTTTGCCCATTTTAAATGTAATTCCTAGTTCTAAATGGGAATTATAGTAACTGCTAACAAATTTAACTGTATAAAAAATTTTAATTTACAACAGCATTTAAAAATTAGCAGTACTTCTAAAATACAATGTAACAAACATTCCACCTGTCTCATTTTAATATGTATTCAAGTACAATAAAGTTACTACCTTATTTTAATTTAAAAAATTATACAAATATTTCATGCTTTCAGGCAAGGCTATTATACTAACCAAAGGTAATATATTGATGATAAGACTTCTAATGTGAATTAAATTATTCATGAAGTTTTTCCTGTGCAATAAGAAAACACCAAAATATTTTACTAGTTAAACTAGTTTCCAGAGATAAATCATTTTTATTAATAATTTCATGATTCCAAATTCCTTGATAACTCAAAATTTGACCATTTCAAAAAAGTATCACTGAATATCATAAATTAGTCATGTATTGGTATGAAAGAAACGAGGAAAGAAATTATTCTAGGTCTCAATTAAAATATAGAACAAAATAAAAGCATGAAATTTGGTTAAAAATAAAGCAAAAATAAGAAAAAATGATTTTAAATTTTCATTTCCTCTCTGACTAAGTCTTTATCCTATCTGACTATAATTATGCCAGTGGTCTCCCAAAACGCTCACATTGGGATTCCTGAAATTTAAAGTTTTAACCTCTAACATTTAAAATAAAAATCTGCAATGGAAAGCAATTAAACTTCCATTAGGTCTATTTTTCTTTCTCCATATCTTTATTCGTAAAGCAGATTAGTGAAGAAGAGTGTTCCACTCACTCTTCAAAATTAGTAGGTTGCACTTTTATTCTTCAAAGAATGTGGGCAATTCATCCTTAGGTCTGCACAAACAAAGCAGCCCATGCCATCACCTAAACCACTAATAGAACACACAAGAACAAGACCAAACAAAACACATCAATATTATACACTCATTAGTAACAATGCAAATACACAAATAAAGTTAGGTTAGTATTAGGAGACCACACACAAATTACAATACCTGAGATTTAGTGCATTCCTTTGAGCCAAAATGAAATGAGTGCCATAAAGGAGGAAAGGAAAAGATGAACATTATCAGACATGCTATAGTATATCTGCCAAAATGAAGATAATGTTAAAATTAGGTTAAGAATGACCATATAGGATTGGCTATAGGCATAATGTTCTCTATGTCTTTAGCCATGCACTTGAAATGCACTTGCAATCATCTTAAAAATCACCTGTGAAATATGATCATGCTTCTTTTAAATAAATGTTTCACCCTTAGTCCCACCCCAGTAGGATTCTTTCAAAATGAAATCTTTCTGTTAAGAATAGATAAATATAACTTAGGGCTTATGAAGAATAACAATGTGTATTTAATTATTATTATTCTGTGGCATCATACATAGAAAATTGTTTACTTAAGTTAAAATTACATATATAAGTAAAACAATAACTATTATGTAAATGTAATCAGAACACAATTGGCACATTAAAACTATGGTGTTGCCAATCTGAACTCATTTAATAAAATTATTACCAATATGTGACAAATCAGTCAACTAGTACATGATTCATTAGCAAATTAAAATTTTTCAACCTAGTACTGAATTTTCCCTAAAAAAGGTACCTTTTGACCGGGTAAGAAATTTTTGAAACTACTTTAAAAAACAATAAACTTGTAATATTAAAAAAATTAATACTATACATTTTTTTTAAAAATTAGACAAGAAAAGGGAGAGATGTAGGGACAATGACTGATATATTCCATAAAGGAGGAAAACATAGGGATGGGAGAGATAAATAGTTATAAAATGATTCCCCCAAATTAAGTATAACAAATATGACTATAAAATTAAACCAGCCAGATTTAACAGTAAATTTTAAGTATTGACATTCTTGCAATCTATCTTAGTATGGAATCTGAATTAGAAAAATAATTCTAAAGCTGAAAGAATATTAACAACTTAGTACTTGGCTAAAATATTATAATATATTATACTATTATAATGTATAACTATTTTTAATCTGTATTTCCTTCTTCCATGATGCTACATCAACACTAAAAATACTACCTTCTTTTATAGACAATGGTAACAAAAAAACCTTTCATAGATTTTTAATGCCAAGTCTCTCCAACAGACAACAAAGCTGCCTTTATGATGAGCAAAAAGCAACCCTTTCCAAAGGAGCTCAATGAAAGAATTCAACTATGAAATTCATGTTAAATTAAAATAGTGCATGGTTAGTAAGAGGAGTAGGCGGGTAGCTGGTGGTCAAAACTACTTAAATATTCAAATACAAAAAGCTCTCACACATAGAACATATGAAGTATATTTTAAGTGATAAAATATATCACTTACAGTTACTAAAAATTGAGCACATAATTTTAACTCTATATACATTTTCCCAAGCCTTTTGCATTTATACTTATGTGTAAGAAGAAAAGGACAGATAAGAGAAACAAATGAGAAAATATCAAGTGGTTGTCAATTACCTATTTTTGTTGTCTCATAATTTTGTTTTAAAATAAATTTCATATATAAGGACTACTCATTTGATGGTATTATATGTATAGATAACACATCTTTGGCATTAATATGACATATTTAAGAGCTCAAGCTTTCTTTCTGAAAATAGATATCCTCAAGTATATTTGCAACTACTTTTGGATTAGCCATCAGGGTAAACATAAACAGTGCAGCTGACCAGAAAGAAAAATTACAGAAAATAAGACTATAACATTGCTCATATTGGGGTCTTGTACAAATCAGTCATCTGTGCTTTGGTATTCTCAAACACAAAATAAGTTTACTTATCAAATATTTATGAATGACTATTCATAAATTCAAATGACAATCAGGCTATAGCATTAAGAGGACCTCTGAACACATTAAAAATACTTCAAACCATCTTTACACTGGGATTTAAAATAGCATTATTTCTAATTATGCTTATCTTACTTTATCAGATTAAAAACAAAAAAAACGCCTCAGATAATATTCTCAGAATTGTATGAAAATAATATGTAACTCTATATGTCTACTTTTTAAATAAAAAACAGGTATGATACCAAGTCACTGGGGTGAATGGTAGGCTAAAATTTTAGATTAAGGTAAGAACTTAAAATATCCCAGCTACAACTACAGAGGCTAAACAATGTATTTTGATATCTTATTTCAATGCTCTTTAGAACTATTCTTATTATGTGTGTTTGCAGCAAAATTTGCCCTTTGATAATGTTATTTTAGGAATTATTCATCAAAAACAGAAAATTCAAATCTTTTCACAAAACTCCCTATGAAAACACTAAAGACAAATAAAAATATCATATTTTTATAACTTACCGTATGATAGCCTCTAGGCAAAGGTGGCTTGCCCACAGGATAAGGATCCACAGTGTCAATAATTGTTTGTCTTTCACCTTTCTGGTTGATTTTTCTAAATCTCCTTCGAGACTGTCGATGAGAAGCTTGACGCTGAAAATATTCTTCATTTTCATCCATATAGTCCACCTGAAATAAACACCCCCCAAAATTTCATTTCTTCAAACACAACATTACGTATTAAGATTAGATGAAGAATAAAACTTAGAGATAGGCTATATTCATTCATTTGGTAAAGACATTTGTACACAAATTATCGAAACAGACTTTAAGTGTTTCTGAACTTCTCTGGAACTAATTGATTTTGGGTGACTTTTCTTTTATGAAGAGTCATTTTCAGTTCCACTTAGGAAATATAGATTTAACTCTGGTATTTCCTGCAGTTTCAGTGGGAAGGATATATTCAGTAGCCTTTGTACTGATTAGTAAAAGAACTTACAGGATACAGTACCACTCATTATGAAAGCAACTGCCCCATTGTTACTAAAGCACTAAAACTCCAATATATATTGAGTAAATCTGTAAAAACCCTAAATCCCAAATGATTTAAACAGGACTGCCAGCAGATTGACTTCGGTAGATTATCTAAGGGTTTCTCTTCCTACTTTCATTCTATGGATTGTTTTTTTTCTTATAAATAGTGTTTTTTAAAAAAAATTAATTCCTTATTTTAAACATTTTAGAAACTGAAGAATAGACTCATAGAGAATAAAAGTTACAATAGACTAATATTCATATTTATATAAAGAAAATGTGATTGTTCATAATGGCGGCATATTTAGATGTTAAAACTATTCTGACACTGGCAAACCTGGCAATTTGTATAATATTGGCAAGTATAAAATCCTCAAGGAATGTTGAAGATCAAAAGCCTTCAGAGAAACCCAAAAATAGCACTAAAGAAGGCCAAAACCTCTCAGAAATGTCTAAAATCGTTTTAAGACCTGTTGTAACAAGGTCTTATTATATCTGTCTCCATTTTTCCAATCCTAAATCTTTACTCACCACCGTGCCACTTTCTCATTTAAGAGTAAATTTTGTGAAATTTTACCAAAAGTTTTCACTAGTTTTAATGAGGAAGTTCTCCTTTCTGATTGAATCATTTCCTACATCATTCAAGTATGGGAAAACCCTATATATTCTCTAAAAGCAAGACTTGTAGTCTACCTAATACTTTATTAAATGTGCATTCAAAGCTTCCATCATCATCTATATTAGGCCATCATTTATTTTACAGTTTTCCTTCCCAGCTTGGATGCTGAACAGGCAAGTATACACTTGGAGCTGCTTCCATCACAACTAATTTTTGTGGCTGAATTTTAAAAAGGGCCATTTTTTAAGCCTCAAAAATTGTTGTTAATATCTATTTTAACATTATGCTTTAAGTATATGACTTACCTAAATATAGTTTTTAAATCACACAATTCAGTTAAAAAGGGATAAAGATCTCAACAGAGTATTTAACCAGCAAACTAGTTCTTTAATTTTCTTTCAATTAGCTAAAAGAATTGAAGTGATTTCCTTATGGTAATTGGTGCCTGTAATATTTATTACTGTGACTCATTTTAAGTATCTCATTCAATCCAATCAACATTTGGAGAGCTAATATCCTACAATTCAAAAATTCTCCTTAAATTTCAATTAAATGGTATTATCACAGACTGATTTACAAAGCTCAAGCACCAAACGTTTTCGGTACTTGTTCCCTTTAAACTTTCTATCTTTTTCATTTAATTGAATCCTATAAATAATGACAATGATTATGAACTCAAATTCTAATAAAATGCTATAAAATAAATATATCTAAAGTTATTAAAATATATAATACACTATTATAAGTAGTTTGTGAAAGTGCTTTTACTTCATAACCACTTTTTTTGGGGGGTGGGGGTGAGAGTCTTCACAGGGGCATTCTTACCACAATCATTTCAGAAGGCTCTAAAACAATGCATTCACAGCCACGCCTAAAGCTTCCTGCAGAACGCTTGCCAAAACTAGAAGGAAAATAAAAAAGATTTAAGAAATAAATATAAATTGTGAAATTTAAGCCAACCTTCAAATAAAAATGAAAAACAAAACAACCACAAAAAGTAAACATCGGAGAAAAAGCAACTTTAGTCATTATTTACACAGAATAACAGGGAATTATTCAAATTGTTCAATTTCAGACACGTTTTTCTAGAAAATTCCAACAGTGTTTTCAAATTAATAATGTACGTAAAGGAGAACCTGTAGGAATATGTCTTGTGTTAGTCTGTTTTAAATCATTCCCAATTAGATGAAGATTTTGTATTCTAATAGGAATGGAGATTGAATCAACAGCAAACTATAAAAATATCAAAAGAAATTATAAAGTGTATGTAGTTCTCTTCTATAACTTAAGTCACTTATTTTTTTCAGCTACAAAATATATTTATTTTTCTGAGTTTTCAATTAACTTTTTAAAGGAAAAGTGAAGAGGTTTTCTCAGCATAAGTGGCTCTCCATACTAAAAATCCATTCCTCTTGAAAACTTTGCACTAGAGAACACAGACAGAGTAACTCTGCCCTATCTGTGGGAACTCCCATCTTAACAGTAGAGCAAATTTATTCTTTCTGCCATAGCTATACGTCTAGAATGATGAAGAGAAAACCCTGGCCAAGCGAGGTAATCCTGACTACTCTACTAATGTTTGTCTATCCCTGACCATTCACTACTCCAAGAATCTTTCCTTCCCTCCAGTCAATATTTTTAGTAACCATTTTTAACAACCTATCTTTGAAAATAATATGAGATAATATTCTTCCAAAGAACTAATTTATCACGCAATTTTTTTCCAAGTGAGACATTTTGAGTGACTACTTTGGAAATTTTTGTGCCACTTATAATCTTCTTTATAAATGGCAATACACAATGTATCAAACTATAGTGAAAAAGTCTTATAAGATGAAGAGAACAGGAAAGTCAACAATTCACTATATCACTGTGTTCTCTAGCAAACCAACTTGACCATTTAAATATTCTAAGTTTTATTCATTTCCAAGATTATCAGCTTAGACTGGGCCATTATTAAATCCTTTCCTGCTCCAAAATTCCATTTGTATAAAAATCAAAAAACAGAATTATACTTAGCATCTATGAAAAATTCTTTTAAAAATATACACATATATATTCATACATATATACTAACAAGCATATATATTAGAGTGCATTTAAAAGTTTAAAAATTGCCAAGAAAAATATAATAAATCTATTTTCTTTGTCATGCCATTACTCATGCAATTAAAATATCCTGAATTTTTAAATACTCTCTTCCTTTTGTATACAACTAAATACATTAAATTGACACAAATCTTCAGAACACACAAAAATTTGTTTCTGGTGTCTGAAGCTACCAAATAGCAATGTAATTTTTTACAATGAAGTTTATAATTTAATGGTATACTGGAAATTAATAAATAATCTCAAAGTGTTGGTAAAATACGTGGCAGATTTCACATCATCATTGTCCATTTAATCCTGTTATATAAGTAGGTAAAAATACATATTGTATGTTTAAGGTTTATTAGTAATAAAATAACATTGAAATATAAAGAAAATCATGGCTGTGACTCTGTTTTATCTTATTGTATTAAACTGTAGAACTGGAGAAGTTTTATAAACATAATAATTAAACTGTTTTTGTTTTTTTAAGATTTAATTTTTATTGTTTTTTGAGAGAGACAGAGAGAGAAGGGGGAGGGCCCAAAACTATCTCCATAGTTATATGTCATTAGTTTTTCTACAGTTTAATTCCATAAAAGTAGGCACGGAGCCACGCAGAGCAGGAACTGGGCTGGGAGCCTCCAGCATGGGAGGTGTGTCCCTGCAAGCTGAGGGCTGGAACCACGGGCCTCCTACATGGAAGCTCACCCTGGCAAGGACCGAATTGGGGCTCCCCACATGGGAAGCACACCCATTCCACAACATAGATAAGCCTTGAAAGCGTTATGCTAAGTGCAGTAAGCTAGTCATGAAAGGACAAATATATGATTCCAGTCAAATGAAATATCTAGAATGTGCAATTCATAAAGAGAGATTATAGGTTACCAGAGATTAGGGGAGATGCTTACTTTACACAGCTTCTTTCTGGAGCCATGGAACATAAGTTTTGAAAACAGGTAGTGGTGATGGTTGACAACAGTTTTATTGCATTGAATCATAAACTTAAAATAGTTAAAATGGCATATTTTGTTGTGTATGTATGGGGCGTGTGTGTTTGTGTGTGTGTGTGTGTGTGTGTGCTGCCCAGAAAGAAATCCAGCCATTGTCAATATAATGAGAGCAGTTACATGGCTGAATACATTCCAAACAGTCTCTATATTATATTATATACACACATAGTTTTTAAAAGTCTTATAAGAGAAATTTATCAAGAGGATTTGTTTGTATCAATGGCTTTGGGTTTCTTTCTTTCTTTTTTTTTTTTTTTTTAATTTATTTTTATTGTTTTTGACAGAGAGAGAGAGAGAGAGAGAGAGATACAGAGACAGAGAGAAGGGGGAGGGCCCAGAACAGTCTCCATAGTTGCACATCATTGGTTTTTCCACATAGTTTCATTCCACAGGTGGGTGCAGGGCTGCACAGGGCAGGAACTGGCTGGGGTCTCACCCCAGTGAGAGCCAAACTGGGGGCACTCCCCAGTTCAGCATATGGGTCCACACAGGCCGGGCCGGGGCCGGATTCGATCCTCGGTCCCAAGGGCTACAAAGTAAGCGCTTAACCCACTGAGCCATCCCGGCTTCCCCGGCTTTGGGTTTCTTAACACAATTTTAGAATCCAAAAAAGAAAAAGTAGAAATTCTACTTTGACCAAACAATAATAAAAGAGACAAAAGAGTTTGATGACTGCATTGTATTACTGATAAACTTGTAATCAATCTCTTTTCTACATCAACTTAGCAGTGAAGTAGTAGAAGTTGTAGGTGAAAGAAAAAGTACAAAGAGATAAGGAAAAGTAAACAAATATTACTGAAATATTTTAGAATTCTGAGGACAGTCAATTACACCTACATTTTTTGTTTCACCCAGCATTAATCCCATTCTTACTTTATCCCTGGCTATAAATTAGAGGCCATGCCTCACCATCACATATATATATATGGGCCTGAGAGTTTTGCTTCTTCTTCCTCTTTCAAATAATCACTGGACACATATTATAATCAACATAAACTGTGTAATCAATACAGAGCTTACAAGAAACTCACTAAATATAACCTCTATTCTTAAGTAGTTTGCATTCTGTGAGAACACAAGTTGAGTACACAAGAAGCTGTGATAACGGCAGACCAGTGAGCATCATGAGTTTAGTAGTATCATATTTTTCTCCTATCATTTCATAAACCAAAATGAATTTACGGAATTTCAAAGTTGAGAAAAAACTTTAAAAATTATATATAAAGGGTGTCCTGGCATTTCCCCCACTTCAGTTTCACATCTGAAAGTGTGCCACAATCAAATGTGCTGCATCGTTAAAGCCTCAAACATCTGGATTTAGAAAAAGGCCCCCAAGTGATTATAACATGTGTGACCCATGCCATCCTAGTCTCCCCATGAGAATCGTCCCTCTAATTCCATTCTCATTTCACACTTGGAAAAACTAAGCCAACCTACCTAAAGGTCAGTTAAACAAGATGCCTGGAATGCCAAATCATATTCTGTAATGCAGGATTTTGTTGTACTATGCTGAACTTACCCATGTCTTGCTTTCTTCTGTAGCCTTTTCCAACATTCTGTAACATAAACTCTAGTCTTTGGTAAGCTTGACATCTATGAGGAATAATGCCCAGACCTCCTCAGGAATTCTGCTATAGTACATCACATTTACCCCTAAGCACTAACCCAAAAACAAGTGGAAACAGAGCTTTGTTGAAAAGTAGATTCTCAGAGATTGGCTAGGCTCATTCACTAGCCAGTTGAGTGAAAAATACAAACCAGCTTTTGTAGTTCAGAAGGCAATTCAAATTCAGCAAAACTACAAATGACCATCAAAAGCCTGAGGGTTATCCTGGAGCAGTCAAAGATTTGAATGTCATATCATAAAAACCTAGCCTCTTCAGGCAGCTGTTGCCAGAACTTCAACTACAACATCTGCTTCTTTGAAATGGCACTCATAATACCACACACCAAGATAAACAGAGATATTTTTTAAAGTTTAAACTCTTTAATTTTTAAAGTGACATAGCTTATTTTTTAACTTTGAATATAAAATATTTTTTAAAACTAATCTGTCTTCTAGTAATTTCAACATTTCTACATACTTATTATATGTGTGTGTATTGTATTATATAAAAAAATCAATACTTATATATGAATAATTGCCTTTCAAAAACAAGAAAGGTATAGGTAACAGTTGTCAATGAGACTTGGCTTAAATATTTAAAAACGTGTTAGCCCTTTCTACACTAGATACCAGCCCTTCATAAGTGGCTACAAGGTTAAAGAGAAAGAGCTAAGGGGGGAGGGGGAGGGAGAGAGGGAGGGGGCGAGGGAGAGGGAGAGGGAGAGGGGGAGTGGGAGGGGGAGAGGGAGAGGGAGGTGTATTGGTATACATATTTGTTTTAAGAATGCTGACAGTCTTTTGGTTCTACATAGTGTAAAAATTTAATTATTCTAGCTTAATTTTTATCCTTCTAAATTGTTCTTTATAAATACACTATAGGGAAGCTGGGACGCTTCACTGGGTTGAGCGCTCCCTTTGCAGCTCCCTTTGCAGCCCCGGAGACTGAGGATCGAGTCCCAGCCCCGGGCCATGTGGACCCAAGTGCTGAACTGGGGTGTGCCCCCAATTCAGTTCTTGCCTGGGCCTATGCGGGAGCTCCCAGCCCAGTGCAGGCCCTGAGCTGCCCATGCCCACCTGTGGAGTGAAACTATGTGGAAAACTAATGCTGTCAACTATGGAGACTGCTCTGGGCCCTCCCCTTCTCTCTGTCTGTCACTGTCAAAAAACAGTAAAAATAAATCTTTACACTATAGAGCCTAGCTTTTAACCATTCAACCTCAATGTATTTCAGAATGCCCTTGTAAGTCTTACATTAAACAACCAAAGGTGACAGCTAAGTGATGCAGGTTCACTTTGAGTCAATCTATTGCTTCCCAAGATATTAAAAAATAAATAATTTGTTTTTTAACTCACAACAAATGATTAATGAAAAGACCACTTGCAGCATAATAAGCAGATAATTCCTAAATGCTCATAGTCCCTCAGTACAACTAATTTAGGTACAATTGCTCCAAATCTGCTTAACAATCCATATTTTCATTCTCATTAAATTTTAGCTAAACTTTCTGCACAGAACAAATTAAGAATTACAAATTGTTCCTAAAATTGAAATACACTAAGTTCAATATTTTTACAGGTACAAAACTGAATGATTTTATAGTGCCAACAACATGCAGACAAAAAATTACTACAAGTAACTACTCTTCTACTTAATGTAAAATAAACAATGTAATAGCCTGATAAACTTTCTTTCAAGTTGAAGACTCACAAGAAGGCACAAATGTTTGAGAATAGAAAGTCTTACCTAGTTTTCATAAATACCCACAAGTAATGATATATCAGACAGGGACAGGGCGTTGCAGGCTCTAACTCTGGTAAGGCCATCCTGTTCTAAGATTCAGTGGCCACATTTTCCCCACCCAAGATGATTCAAGAGCACTTTCTACCAGTATGAGTTTCCACGAAAGGCAGTCGTGAACACAGACGCCTCTTCTATCAGTGTCCCTAAACACTCCCTTTGTACAGGCCTCCACATTTTTGCCGTACGTCAGAACTGCCCAGTGGAATGTAATGCCTCAGTTCTGGAATGCAAATGTATTCATGTTGGGCTCTACTCCATGAGGGAATATATGGCAGTCAAAATGAGATTACAATGTAGGTAATCCTAATTTACAAAGTGATTCAATATGGAACACTCTAAGATACCAATATTTTTATACCTTCATTGCTGGAAAATGATAAGCAGTTGCTAAATTTTACTTTTCTCCTTTAGATAACTGGAATGATGCCCCTAAACCAGAACCAGTGTATTTATTTAGGACTTTAAAAAGTACTCACATGATATTGTCCTTAGATAGCAGGACAACAATTAACTTTAAGAAAAAAATCTAACAAGAAACTGATGATACCATCAATTCCATTCTCAAAAATGAGTGGAATATTGAGAAATAAATTTTAATAGACGTTTAAGAGGAAAGACCATAAAAATGCCTTTAATACTTTCTCCTTACTCATCAGTTTAACAACAGCAACAAAATAAGTGACAGCTATTTAAAACAAAAACACGTATCAAGCACACATATAAACTGCGTATGTGTGTACTGTAAATTACAAACTGTTTATAAATCATGACCTTTAACAGGCTCATATTTCAGAAGTAAGTACTTGGGAAAGCTAAACCTACAATTAAGCATCTCCAAATTTCTTTCAAGGCTCATTTAGAAATATTCTAACAAGTCTGCATGAATTAAAAGAGGTTTGTCCTGCATAGTGAATCTCAACATGTAACCTTTGCTTACAAAAATAGAGCACAAAAAAAACTATGAGCAAAGGCCTCACGGCGGTTTCCCCCTCTCTGTTCATTTCTCAATAGCTTGTTGTCTATTTTACTACAGGAGAAGTACTAACATTTGAAATTCACGCTATTAACATTTTAATTTTTTAGAAAGATGGAAATCTAACCTGCACTGTCTTCAATGGTATGTTTGAAGCACCAATAACAGCAGTAGCGCTGCCACCTTCTATAGGAGCTTCTTCTCTGCAGCAATGAGCACTCCCCATTTCCCTGTGTATTTTCTCTCAGTGAGTCCACGCGGCTGTAGCTTGTGCAGAGAGCCAGCCAACATTCCTTCTGACGGCTAATTTCCTGCTTCGATGACCCACCCACCCCTCCTGGCTGCAGTTGTGTGTTACGCATGTAGTGTGGGCACTGTTTCCGCATACCAGCCTCATGACCTCAGCGGCTGCCTGACAGTGGCTCTTTATCAATTTCTATTAATTCATTATCTACTCTCTTGTAAGTCAAGGGCAAGTAGGAAGATCTGCAATGTCTGCTCTCCTATGAGTCTTCAAGGTCAAATGCTGAGATGTGCTCAGCAAAGCAATTTTGTTATTAAAATTTACCCAAGCTGTGCTATACACGTTGCTCTCCACCAAAGGAATGCTGAATTGTATTATATACCTGGCTTGAGGAATTGTTATGGAAAAGACTAGCATAAATGTAAATCAGAACAACATGTGAAAAGTTGAAAGAGGCTGCTTTTGCTCTTGTTTTCCCTTCAAGAGAAAAAAGGTGGATCCTTACCTCAGCTGTACTGGGGTGAAGAAAGCAAGCAGTTTTTCTCTCTCTTGCCACAGTCTAAACCAGCAAAGGACAGTGAGTGGTGTGATGATGAATACACTTCAGTAGTGTCTATGTCCTCGTGACCAAACTGCTAGAGAACAGCTCAGCTAAATTGACATGCTGCTATCAGTCTACACAGTGGCACAAACAGGTCTCTGCTGATCACAGTGCTTTGTACACAGATGGCAGCTGATCAGTTTGTATCAAAAAGTTATGGTCCGTAACAGCTCTCCGCTTCAGCACAGAGACACGTGCTTTATTCAAAATACCTTTGTGAAATGTTCACTATTTCACTGTGCACCATTCACCATGAATGAATTGAAGACACAAGAAAGTTTAGTTCACATATCATATCTAAACATTACCTAATTTTTATGAAACTTATTAAAGAGCTTAAGATAAGCAATTACACTAAGAAATAACCAAACAGATCTATTATATATAACTTGTTAAGGAGAAAAATGGTAGATAAATTTAACGAATGGTGAATTCACCCAGAAAGGTGAATTGATTTCAAGAATCCAATGAGATCTCAAAAACTGCAACAAAACATCTGATATTCTTTAAAGTCTAATATGAATAGGACCAGCCTCCCCCAAAGTTTGGTATATGCTATAAAAGCAATTGAAATAATAGGAACGTCTTTGTAAGAGAACCGGAACCTGAGAGGCTGTAAGGATGATACTGTATTTTTCAAGATTTAACAATGTCGTTCATTTTACGTTTTTTCCTTTCCCTCCAACTTGAATCAATAACTGTTTTCTCGAGGCTACATGCATACCTTGGCAATATGATTAATCTCCAGAACCATGACCTGTAAGAAACTGAGCCAGTCCTCCCCCTCTGGACACCAGAACCCAGGTTACAATTCTGCACTGTGCTTTTCTGCTAGATGACATACATATGAATCACCCTTAGGACCAGGTTTGAGATAACTATCGCAGAACAAACCAAACCACAGGCGACTTCTCCTGGGATGTCAGAACTAAGGAACTGCTTGACTACTGCGCCCTTTCCTTTGTTTTGCTCCTTCTTGTGCACCTGTAAAACCTCCTGACCATACTAGGATCAGAAAAAGTGGCCTTTGAGACAGAAGTCCACCATCTTCCCAGAATGGCAGCATTTTGAATAAACCTGCTTTTCCTTCACCAACCCGTCTCTCAATCACGGGTTCATGAGCAGTAAGCAGCCACTTGAATAATACTGCACTCATAATTTTTGAAAGGTAAAAAAAATATTCTTAAGGAAAAAAGCATAAACATATATGTGTGTGTGTGTGTATTTCTTACAGAGATATTAAGTAATAAAATGTCAATTTGTCTAACGTACCTGAATGAAACACGAACATTTCTAATTACGCCCATGTGATCCATTAACTTCTCTTTCTGTGAAAATACTAGTCAGGCCCTTAACATTGGCACACCAAGGCCACTGTAATAGGGTTCCTATCTCTGGTCTCAGCTTTACCAAATCGTCCAAGATCCTCTCGTTCTACTGATCTTAAAATTTCAACGGTTGCACAGTCATTAGCTTAACCTCTCAGTTCAAATCTGAAAGACCACCTGCTTATAAGCTTTGAAAACCAGAGTGTAAAAAGGTCCAATACAGACAGTAGCAAACAAACAAAACTCTCTATAGCCTTGAACTCAATATTTTACCCATCCTAAGGTCAGGTGATTCTAATAACTAGTTCAGTTTAAAAAACTTTGCCTTAGTCATTATCTTGCCCCATGTTATCTTCTAACCACCTTTATTGCCAAACACTAGGACTCTAATACAGTGTTTTTTCTACTTATTGTTCCATAAGCACATTCTTAGAAAAATTAAAACTCATACTTCTTGGGCTTAATTATCAAACACCTCTTCTCTACTTTATTTGAAGGACTATAATTACATTATGTACTAGCAAATAATCAATGAAAGAAAACTCCTCCTTTAGCCACATTGATACTTCCATACACAAAATTCATGATATATGAAGGTATTTAAAAGTTCATCTAAATGGAAGAACACTTATAAAACCTGAAGACCATATTCACAATAGTTCCTCATTCTCTGTTTATACAATTGTACGAGGGCTGTCCAGGAAAAAATCCAGCCATTATCAATATAACGAGAATGGCTAAAAGGCTGGATACTTTCCGAAGAGCCCTCATGTAAATTAAAATTCAAGATCAGGTGACACGATGGTAAACTAAAATTCTCGAGATTCTTAATAACAGTTAACTAATTATTATTTTAGACTACATAATCTATCAGGGCAGCAGAAGTCCTCTAAGTCTAAATCATATAGCTTCCAAGATATGATTTAGACGGATGACATGGAAAACTCTTAGTTTAAAAGTCCTCCTACTTGCAAAACTGAATTAAGTATGAATACTTAATGATGGTTTTCTAAATTCACACTAATGAACCAAAAAATATTTTAAAAAAAACACAAAAGTATTTGACAGGTTTTGACAATTGCCCTAATTTCTTAAGTCATATAAAAATGTTTAAGAAATATCAGTTATCTTAATGACATTAACACACTAAACAGATTATAGCTATAAAACATAAAGCAAGCCATCAATAAAAGATAAAGTATAAAAATCTTAAAATATATGACTCAAAATTTTAGACTAAGGTTTAATTAAGAAAATGCAGGTATTTAATATATATATAGAGAGAGAGAGAGAAAAAGAGAGAGATCTATAATACATGAATACTCAATACCAAAAATTACATATTTAATTGCGAAAACATATAACCCCTATGAAGTCATAAATGTGTGGCAAAAGTAAAAAATACCTAAGGAAATCAATAATTTCAATACATAGTCCATATTCTACTCAAATGAGTAGTTTTAAAATCTACATTATGTTTAAATTTTAACACAAAAAAGGCATTGATATACGTCTAAGCTATTACTTCCCTTTTTATATTTCTATTTCTTAGTCCTTAAACACTTTTAAATAATTTTCAATACATACAAAGATAAGTTGGATATACAATATAGAATAGTCATTTTCTTTAGCATTCAAATATATAATTTTGTTGGCTTTAATATATATTTAATTATATATAAATATACAATATATAATTTATAATTATATAATTATATATATATATATATATACACATACATAATTTAATTCATGGTAAAGACAAAATAGAGGGTCCCCAAACTATGACTAATTGAAAATTTTAGTTTAATAAAGATATTCTGAGTTCACCAAGTATAATTTGCTTCATATATCAATTTCTCTCTTAACAATATCCTTACTCTTGTTATTTTTTGTTAGTGTTCCCAATACTTAAAGTATGCTTCTTTCAACAAAAACAAACTTAGTTGTTTTTATTTTAAGAGACTTTGAATTTATAAGGTAAAACAGTAATTTATACAGCCCTCCAACCTCCCCTTATTCCAAAATGTAATTGTGGCAGGAACAAAGGTTGTGAATTCCTTTATACTTAGAAGCAGATAAGGAACTCAAACATTTTACAGAGAAAAACCATTATTGTATTTCATTGACATATACATGTCAGACTTTAAAACTATTATGAAGTTGAATACTATTTACTTCTGCAAGAGAAATCCAAATCTCACTGCAAATCGGGACTTTTAGGGTGAACTCTCACATGCTCTTTTATACCAAGGATCATAAACAACAACTTCCCTGACTGGAGACATCAGTATATCAGATGACCTGTGAAGTCAACATCAACCATACACACAAAAATATTATAACAGAGTGCTTCTTGGTAAGGCTACTTACTTTGTTAAGACACTACCAAAGCCAGTATTCCAATGACTACGAGAACTTGCATTTATATAGAGAGCACATCCGTAAAGTTGTAGTTATAGCAACCAAATTCCCAACTTGATCCAGCAATTGAACTCCCTCTCCAGAGAACAGCTTTGCTCTGTGCATCGGGTATCACATCAGAATATGATTTAAAAGGGGGCAGGGGTGGTCTAAAAAATGCTAAGAATCATGTTAGCTTTGCAGGATGAAGATTTTTCATATTGAAGCATAAAGTAGAACTAATCCCCAAAGGGGGAACGTTGCAGTGAATCCTATGGTATAACTTACATATTTTACTCTACTCTGTTAATTTAGAGACCTGTCTTATCTCATATTTAACACAGGACACATTTACATCAAGTGCAACTGAACTCTCCCTTCAATACATTAACTCTACTCAAATCAAGCTTGCCTTGTTTTATAATTGTATTTGCCTTAATTTGGAATTCTTTTCCAGTATGTCCTTAAAATATTTCATATAGATCTTTACCTTCTATGTGTCATGGGAATACCTGGACTTGAGTCAACTTTAGGAAGGATGAGTAGGAATTATGGATGATGTAAGACCTGAAGGAGTATGGCTAAGCTGATGAATAGTATGAACACAGGGCTCATGAACACGGGGCCAAAGAGAGAAATGATAGAGCAAAGAAAGATAATTAAACAAGAACAAAGGGAAAAACAAAAGAGCAAGCATAAACAGAGGCTGTTGGTTGTCTACTCCATCAGCTATTCTCCTCTTTCTCCTTAGAAGAATATTTTTATATTACTATTTTTAGAGGGGCACACTGCATCTCAGAATAAAACACTACATGTCTCAGGCTCCAGGGTGGCCCAAAATGGCCATATGACCACATTCTGGACAATTAGATATAAAAAGAAATGTTGTTTCAAAGAATCCGATTTGGATGGAAGTTATTAACTTTTATGCTCTTTTGCCTTTCCTCTTGCTTCTGTCTTCCACTGAAGACTCGATCGCTGGAGCCCGGCAACCATCCTGCACTTAGAAATGACAACCCTGAACACGAAAGCTCTGTGCTAGTGGACAGAGAGAAGAAAGATGGAAGCCTGCAACCTTTTCACACAGTGAAGCCACCGCAGCATCCTGGATCATCTGCTTTCAGGGTTTCTTTTTACATGGGAGAAAAATATTGCTCCTGCTGTTGTTTATGCAATTGTTTTATGCAATCAATACTAGTTGTAATTGATATAGTAAGCAAAACAACACCCAACGATACACGTTTTGCCTTTTCCCCACCTTCTGCACTCCTGCACAAACCAACTAGTATCAACTTCTCAGGAGCTTTTCCCAGACTATGCTGCAGCCTCATCCTTTTCCCTGACTCTTTTCTACACAAACTTTTTAGAAAAAGATTTATTTGTACTGTTTTTGACAGACAGAGAAAGAGCGAGAAGAGAGAGGGTCCAGAGCAGTCTCTATTGTTGCACGTCATTAGTTTTCTACATAGTTTCATTCCACACAGGTGGGCTTGGGGCTGCACAGGGAAGCAAAGATACATAAAACAGGCCATCACCTTGAAAACCTTACCGTTTAGTACAGATAATGAATGATGGACAGGACCACAAGTGTAGGGTCCCCAGAGAGAATAAAACGTTGTGGATGGGTAGGGGTGGGGCTGAAGATGGCAACAATGAGGTAAATATCACAGTCAGAGACAACAGCCTCTGAGATGTATGCTCAGACCACAATTATCAGCCTAAGTATCTGGAGTATAAGGAGTAATGTGGGTTGCAGACACATTTTCAGCTGCTCTGTATACCTCACTAAAAAGCCTGAATTTTATCTGTTGGGTAATGGGAAGTTATTCAAGCTCATTATGCAAGGAATCAAAAAGAAAAATCTCTGTGCTTTTAAGATTTATTTTATTGTTTTGAGAGAAAGAGAGAGAAAAAGAAAGAGGAGGGAGGAGCAGTCTCCATAGTTGTACATCATCAGTTGTGACATAGTTTCATTCCACACAAGTGGATGTGGGGCCCCGCAGGGCGGGAACCAAACCAGGAGCCTCCCACATAGGAGATGAGAACCTCTGCCACTGAGCCATCTCAGTAGTTTCCAGTTGTGCGGCAGTTCAGTATATAAGGTTTGCTGGAGCCAGGCCTGAGAATTGAACCCCAGACCTCAAGAGTACAAGGCAAGCACTCAACTGCTGAGCTATCCCAGCATCCCACAAAGGTCATGTCTCTATTCTCACTTTATTGAATATCCCTGATGCACCAGACAAACTGACCCCTCTTCCTTCATAAAACACTTTTTAATCTCTTGGCTTTGATGACACATGAGCAGGATCTTTGTGTGTTTCAGCACCACATTCTAGGCAGGCAAATAAAAGGCACCCAAGTATTTGTAGGATGAATTACATACAAGATATGAATATAAAGAATTGTAGGTAAGCAATTTAGAAGAGAGGTCAGGATACTAATTAAGTATCAAGTTGAATACTCTCTTATAAAGACATAACTCGCCCAGGGCAAGCTTGTCCAACCTGTGGCCTGCAGGTTGCATGCGACCCAGGATGGCTTTGAATGTGGCCCAATAAAAATCTGTAAACTTTCTTAAAATATTAGGTTTTTTGAGATTTTTTAAATTTATTTATTTATTTATTTTAGCTCATCAGCTATCGGTAGTGTTACTGTATTTTATATGTAGCCCAAGACAATTCTTCTTTCACTGTGGCCCAAGGAAGTCAAAAAGTTAAGACACTCTTGCCCTAGGGCAGCGGTGTCAAACTCAATTAAAACTAGGGCCATTTGGTGCAACAGGCAAGATTCACATGGGGCCACATCACATTTACAAACGCCAGAACTGAGTCAGCACGTTTATACATGCCCACAGGCCCCCAGGCCTCCAGGAAAGGCACTGGGCCACATGTATACTTGTCTTCAGTAGTAAAAGGGTTAACAAGGGAATTGTGTGTATGGTATTGCCTTGATCTCCCCTAAGCGCTATTTTCTTCATAACCATTTTTTCTGTTTTCATTTTATTTCAGAGCATCGTGGGCCACAAAAAATTACCTCGGGGGCCGCATGCAGCCCGTGAGCCGCCAGTTTGATACCCCTGCCCTAGGGTAATGTTTGATTATAGACATCAGTTACCGTATTTTCTGGCGTATAAGACGACCGGGCATATAAGACGACCCCCGATTTTCGGTTGACTTTTCTTCGTTTCAAAAGTCGTCTTATACGCCGGAAAATACAGTACCGGTATCTATTTTGCTCATCATTTCTAATAATCCTTTTGGTAAATGATTCTCTTAAGATATGGAGTTTTTAGGACACTATCCCCTGTGGAGATTAGGTTTCACACATTAATATGTTAAAATAACAATACATTTATCATTCATCTTGACAACTACCTGCTTGACTTAATAATTACTTAACCTAATGAAGTAGAATGGCTTTGGCAATCTCAATACAGATGTGCATGGTTCTTAAAAACTGATGACGAATTAGGTGTGGGGGGAAATAACTGTGTAAGACAGAGGAGAAAACATCTAAGTCCAAGATGACTGCTGATACATATGCACACACAACCATAAATATTTTAGCATATATGTACATTTTAAACCAGTTATATATTCAAATGTATATATATTTATATGTATAGATCAAACTGGACATATTTAGGTTAAAATATTAGCACATTTCTATGATTCTTTGCCTGATTATTTTCATTGGTTGGGCAACTACAGGCCTGAAACACCTGCTTCTACAAAATAACTGGTAACGGAGTTTAAGACTATGCCTAAGGTAAGCAGTTCTTATACGACCGATTAGAGCTTGCTAATTCTGCCATCATCCTGTAACTTTAGATCATTCCAAACACAAGTATGAATTAAAGTCTATGTTTTCTCTGGAAAGGGAGGAGGAAGAGAGGGAGGGAAATCTTTTCTTTTAAATAAACAAATTCTAATAATGCTGGTTATAAAGAAAACTTCTGAAATGCTTACGTAGCACCTCATTTAATCCTGTATCTTCCCACGGTGAGAGGGAAGGTATGCAAGACCAATAGACCAGTATCAGTGAGGACATTTTAAGGATGATCTGTAGTTTTTCTTTTTTCCCCAAATTCCTTCTTCAATAGCCACCCTTTTCCTTTCCATGCTTAATCTGTATTCCTATTGTGATTTTTGCCAATACCTGAAGGTAAATCTTGTCAGTAATGTGCAATTTCCAGAACTCTGATTCTCATTTTTCTTCATATCTTTAGATATATTTAATGTCCTATAAAGTTACCCACCTTCTATAACATGACTCTCCAGTGAATTATTTTTAAAATGCCATACTCCCTTCTCCAATAAGGTATCACATAACTTACAACAAATTTATACTCTTTTAAGAATATGACTTTCTAACCCTATATAGCTCTTCACATGAAATAAGGAATATTTAAATGTGTCTCTGGCCCTACTATATACAGAATCTTTCTTCCATTTTTCACCCTCTTTCATTACTGTAAAAACTACTAAGTTCTCAAAGCAATCAATTAATTTACCAGGTAGCACTGGCAAGCATGAAGTAAGCTTGTGATTTTTAAACTCAAGTAGCTCACAGTTTGTCGTGTGAATCATAATGAGGGTAGTATTTCAGCCTCTCAGAACCGATTAGTTAAATGTCTTGTTCCCCCACTTATCCTCATTAAAGTTGCCAGCTCTAATTTAAAATGTGATTACTGAGAGTACCATAGCATAATTTTAATTTTTAAATAGTGGATGTATTTGGTATCAATGAAAGAGAAGCAGTAACTGTAAATGGACACAGCCAACATGGTACAAATAAATGATGTGCACCTTTCTTCCAATCTCTAGTGAGCGTTATCCAAGACCTACCTAATTTACCAACAGTCCAACCAGTTCCGCAGCTTTGTAAACTAGACATCTCACCCGTTAATGCCACCGTCACTAATGCTTTCCCAGCCATTTCATGCCCTAAACTACTCTTCTATTCTACATAACTTGATCTTATTCTTCTGCATTCACTCAAGCTATGAAGTTTGCATTGCCCTCCCTCAATCCTATCTCTGTGCCATCACACATGCTCTTTACTGTGTCTAGATTTCCTTTCCAATCACTGCCCAGATCATTATTCACTTTCTTAGAGCCACCGTTGATTACCAGACACGTACATTAAAATACTCCTGTCTTTCAAGGGATTTTGCATTCTCTGTGGTCTTTGCTCTACTGATTTACACTGAACTGTTAAATGATACTTAGGCAATTTTTTCATGTTTCATGAATGACCGCCTCATTCCCCAAACAGATACTAAGTTACATGACAGCATCTTGCTTCCTTTGTATACTCCAGAACATAACGTAGAGACTGTACAGGACTTTATACAAATGTCCATTAATTTTTGAAGCAACATGGAAGGAACTATGCCTCAAAACTTGAACTCTACCAAATCTATTTTAGAATGAGACTGAATAACCTATAAATATGAGTAGGGCCCATGAACCAATCCTAACTTTTGCTAGCATTTCAGCAGTTTCCAATGACAGCCCTTTGCCAGTTATAGGCAGGATTCCATGACACTTGTACTGTACAGGTGACTTTGCTGCCTCATATAACCTGGTAGCTAGACCCTAATGTCCATGCAGTAAAAGGCCCATCCCTCCATAGAGGTCTTTGTCCCCAATCCCTTGGGCTCCCAGGTTTAATTACAACCCTTCTCTTGGCATCTTCCGATTTCCTAGACTCATGGACAGCCTGGCCTTATCCTTTCATTGAACCTTACAGCCCCTACCCTGGTACTACACTGATATAAACTGAAAAGATTTTCACTTTCTCTGTTTGTAAAAAACACATGAGGGCGGGCTGATAAATTTTGTCTCCGCTATAATATTTTTGCTACATTAGACATATCTGCATATAACTGGTTCCATGTAGTCACATGGTCTCTCCCCCCTCCATTACTCTTGATCTTGCACACACAGGTGCTTACATTTTTCACCCAGTGCATACTGAAAGGGAAGAGATTCAAATAATATGTTGTTATTGAATTCTTAACAGAGGAAAAAGTTCCTCCAACTGAAATTCACAGATGAATGCAAGCTGTTTGTGGCGATCAGCGTGTTGACGTGAGCACTGTATGACGCTGGGTAAGGTGGCACAAAGATGGGGAAGTGGGGCAAGCAGATTGAGTGACCAACCACAAAGAGGAAGGCCTATGACTGCAAGTGATCAGCTCCAAGATCGAAGTGTGTGGTGATTTAAAAAAAACAGTTATTTTTATAGTTAAAAAATAGTTACCGGTATTATTATAAAAATAATTATGCAGCTTTGAAAATTAATGATTTCTTTCTCTTTTCATTTCATTAAAATATCTCTTCCCATTTGTTTTCTATTTAAGTGGAGGCAAAATATCAGTCCACCCTCATAAAGTTTTTTTTTTAGTATCAGAGCAATATAGATAGTATTTATGCTTAAATATGGTGCATGTGACCATTTCTATTAAAAGGCTTTTTGGAGGCCTTGGAGGCCTCTATGATAAAATTAATTCTACTGAGAAAGCCAGGTTCAACGTTTTAACAGGAGTGATTATTTTCTAGGATTGTGACCAAGATAACTTCAAAGAGCCTTATGCATAACAAAAATGCTCCATGTCTTAAATATCTAGTAGTTACGTTTTGTTTTTTTATAAATACATGTAAAAATGATTGATATATTAGTAGAAAAACATTCCACCTTTAAGGATAAATATACAACCTAGGCAAAGTATTTGCTTCTTTAACAAACAATTCAAATACCAAGTTGAAAGTTCAGAAACACAGTCTAGTATACCTTTAATATCTAAATTATAATTCTCAACCTTTCAAAGAGGCCAGCAGTCAAAAAAATAGCATTAACCCCAGTTATTATATTATAGTGACTTTACTATAAAATCGGCTCCAGCATTTATAGAGTTGGGCTATTTTAGAACTGAGAAAATTTAAAGTACCGGTATATAACAATTTCTATTGCTATATACTTTAGAGCACATAGGGCAATAAACATTATTAGTATTTTCCTATGCTTATGTAGAACAAACCAAAAATACATTAAGAAAACTATTTCTAAACCTGAAACTTTATTTAAGATAATTTTTATCTATTGCTTTCCAATCCTACTGCTGTTGCAAATGCCTTTGAAAAATTTGGGTGGGGAGCTCCTCTTTCAAAATACTTCACTACCCTCTGCCTGTCATTGCCTTAAAATATCAACCTGTTATGCCTATATGGATGTAAATACCGTATCACAGTTTATACCATTTTTATACTCATCTCTGGCAAATGTCCCCTCTAGCATTTTCTTAAATAAGAATGAAAATAACCTTAACTGTATTCCTAAGTTACCTTTGCTCACCATCTTTCTGATTATCAAAAAAAAAACTGTATTTCAAAGATTTATTTTGTTTTTTTGAGAGAGACAGAGAGAAGGGGGAGGTTCCCAGAGCAGCCTCCATAGTTGACAGCATCAGTTTTCCATATAGTTTCACTCCACAGGTGGGCGTGGGGCTGCACAGGGCAGGAACTGGGCCGGGAGCCTCCACGTAGGCCCCAGTAAGAACTGAACTGGGGGCACACCCCAGTTCAGCATATGGGTCCGCCTGGGTAGGGGCCGGGATTTAATCCTCCCGCTCCGGGGCTGCAAAGCGAGCACTTAACCTGCTGAAGCATCCCAGCTTCCCCAAAAAACTGTATTTTAACAAGACTATAAGAAAAACATAACTATAAATCATACATTGCTTCAAGAATACAAACTGTACTCCAAATAAGAGTTTAGCTTTATCTTGGGGCAATATTACATGCGACAACATTATTAGTGACACTCCAGCCCCTTGTACAAATACAGATGTTTCAGAACTTGATAAATTAATAGATTTACAATAGAACTCATAAAAACCACATTTAGGGGAAGCCAGGATGGCTCAGCGGGTTAAGCACTTGCTTTGCAGCCCTGGGGACCGAGGATCGAATCCCGGCCCCGGCCCGTGTGGACTCATATGCTGAACTGGGGTGTGATTCCCATGTGGGAGGCCCCCAGTTTGGTTCTCGCCTCCCGGTTCAGCCCCTGTCTCTAGGGGGCATGCCTCCCATATGGGAGGCCCCCAGCCCAGTTCCTGCCCTGAGCGGCCCACCCACCTATGTGGAATGAAACCATGTCAAAAACTGATGATGTACAACTATATAGACTGCTCTGAGCCCTCCCTCTTCTCTCTGTCTCTGTAAAAAAAAACAACAAACAATAAAATAAATCTTAAAAGAAAAACAAAAAAAACCACACACACATTTATATCACTGAAATTGCTTAGAGTGGGGAAACTACCACTGAAAGTCAGAAAGGAATTCATAGGCTACATAAATGTTATAAATCTTATTAAAGAATAATATTCATATTTGAATAACCAAAGTAAAAATATGTAAACAACTTTTATTTTAAATGTCTTAAAAAAAACAACAAAACAAAAAAAATTTTTAAATAATAAGAATACAAAATGCCAACCTACATGTCAATTGAGAAATTCAGTAAAGCTAATGAAATCTGGAAGCCAAATGACGGATTTTCAGCAACATGTATCACCGTTCTCACTTAATGATAGCAGGTGTCAAAGCAAGTTCATGAGAATGAGTTAAAAATATTCAACTGTTGCTTAAAGCACTTTGATTCACACTAACTATGAGAGTAAATTATGTATCAAAAAGAGCTGAAATTCTCAAGAGACCGATCAAGTTACTTCTCATCTATACTGATAACCAATATCTGGGCTAATATGCTAAGAACATGGTACACGGAGAATCATCTGTGAATGAGCAATTTTATAAACCAGCAGACTATTGCTAACACCTAAGCCATATTATTCTTTCATCAAACCTCAGTATTTTTCTGCAAAGATCAACACATGACCCACCCAAGTCAACCTTTAGGATCGTACCAGTAGAGACTCCAGTTAAAACAACCTCAGGACTATTCCTAAGGCAACATCTCCAAAGGCAACAAACAACTTGGGCAGAGCAAATGTCACCAGGTGCAACATGAAGAAATAACCTATATATAGCACTAGCTGGTCATTCAGTCTGAAACACCATGCCTTCCTTCATCCCATTAAAGTACTGACTGGCGAGCATTTGACATCCAGCCAGAGAAAAAGTGATTTATGTCATCTTTTAAAATAATTAGACAGAGTCCAACATGTTCATGAAATAGGCCTGAACTGCAAGTTTCTTCTCGAACAGCAGTTTTTCTGAACATTAGGCTCCTTTCTACAAGTTAGAGCAAGCTGTTACTTGACTAGTTGACAGTGGCTGGTAGTCAAGAAAGACCTCACAGGTGCTCTCCCGGCTGTAGGACCTCCCTCGATAGATTGAGTTTGCACAACAGACCTTGTATCAAGATGATTAAGTCAGCAACCTGGGTTCTCTCTAACATGCATACATTTCAAATCACATCCACTGTAACATTATTGATCATAAAAAGTTTCCAAAACTTCCCCTTTACAGGGGATGCTGGGATGGCTCAGCGGGTTAAGTGCTCTTGCAGCCCCGGGGTCCAACAATCGAATCCTGGCCCTGGCCCATGTGGATCCATATGCTGAACTGGGGTGTGCTTCCTATGTGGGAGGCCCCAAGCCGGGTTCCTGCCCTGCGCAGCCCTGCACCCACCTGTGGAATGAAACTACCGTATTTTCCGGCGTATAAGACGACCGGGCGTATAGGACGACCCCCTAATGTTACAGTTAAAACATAGGTTTAGGCCTATATTTGCTGTATAAGACTACAGCCTCGGAAGTGGGGGGTAGTCTTATACAGTGAATATAGGCCTAAACCTATGTTTTAACTATAAAATTAAGGGGGTCGTCTTATACGCCTGGTCGTCTTATACGCTGGAAAATATGGTATGTAGAAAACCAATGATGCGCAACTATGGAGACTGCTCTGCCCGCCCCCCTCTTCTCTCTGTCTCTCTCTCTCTGTCTCTTTAAAAAAAATTTTCCCTTTACAATTATTAACTAAATTGTGGAAAGGGCAAATAACTAAACTTTAAACAGACATGAAGATGTATAAAGAGTAAGCCTTTGAAACCTTATAAGGTTTGTAATATTATGAGGCGATGCATGTACATATGTGTATTCTTCCACTGAAATAAGTAAGATATTAAATTGTTTAGAAAGTATGCTTTGAAATATGCAGAACATATCCAGGTAAAACTAGATGGGAAAACACTGAAATATTATAGAATAATTATCCTGGATGAGAGTTTTTAGTGATGTTTTTCCTTGTCTTTAAGTGATGTTATAACTTATATAGTAACTATTATTACCTTTTACATTATACGTAATGTTTAAATATGCCAATGTTTAAATATTTTTGCCCACACCGTCTTCTAAGTTCAAAAATAGAGTTCAATAGAGTCTCCAAAAAGGAACCAAATAGTAGTTCCTGTGTTTAAAGGAGCAGAACAGTGTTGCTTTTCTATTCTCCATTCCCCTGGGAAACAGGATTCTAGAATTATAGGCGCTGGTTCAAGGTCACGTCAGGCTTCCCCGGCAAACACGTAGGAAATACAACCACCCACTACTCTATATGGCCAGAGTCTCCTCAGTCATAAAGTGCAGGTAATAATGGTACCTACCTCAAAGGATAATTGTGAAATTAAACGATTCAATATAAAAAGCATTTAAAATGGTGCCTGGCCAACAGAAGGTACTATCACAGACTTAGCTATTTTTCCATCGTCACTTTATTACACCTGTTACTACCACTATTACTACTACCACCACCACCAACAACAACAAATTTACCGTATTTTCTGGCGTATAAGACGACCCCCTAATTTTACAGTTAAAACATAGGTTTAGGCCTATATTCGCTGTATAAGACTACCCCCCACTTCCGAGGCTGTAGTCTTATACAGCGAATATAGGCCTAAACCTGTTTTAACTGTAAAATTAGGGGGTCGTCTTATACGCCCGGTCGTCTTATACGCCGGAAAATACGGTACTTCTCTGCTGCTACTGCTATGCTAAGAACAAGAAGCAAATAATAGGCCTCCCTCATGGGGCCATTTTCCAAAGAGAATAATGCCTGCCAATTGAACTCGGAGACGTAGAAGGGCAAACAGGCATGGGAATTGCACCAAATTGTTTTTCATTCAATGCAATGTGCCCGTGGTCTTCTTTCGCTGCCATTCTGGCTGCCAGAGGCCAGCTCAACGCCTTCTAGTACACCACCATGTGACAGAGCGACATAAAAGTTACCTCTCCCTGGCTCACTGACTTGACTTTTCATAAAAGACTTTTCATAAAAATGTGTTCACATCTTTAAAATAGATTCTTGGGGAAGCCGGGATGGCTCAGTGGGTTAAGCGCTCACTTTGCAGCACCAGGGACAGAGGATAGAATCCCGGCCCTGGCCCTGGCCCTGGCCCCTGCGGACCCATATGCTGAACTGGGGAGCTCCCCCAGTTCAGCTCTTTCTCTGTCTCTGTATCTCTCTCTCTGTGTCAAAAACCAAGAAAAAAAACAACAACATTAAGAATAAATCCTCACTCTGCTTTTAAATAAATAAATAAATAAATAAATAAATAAATAAATAAAAATATATTAAAATAGATTCTTAGCATGTCCCTGACCCATTCAGAATGATTTATCAAGAATAAGTGTTAATATGTTTGCAAGACAATTAGGTCATAGGAGGCAAGGAGTAGGGGAGGGAGAGCGCTACTCTTGAATAAATGTAGTCAATATAAACAAAATTTTTATTTACTAATTTTAAATAAAGTTATTTAATCAGTAAATTTTTTTAAATCCTTAGTCAAGATAATTGCAAAAATTACACATTTGGGGAGAAAACAACTACACTCAGTCAGAGAACCTGAACATCGGCAGCCATGTATGTAACAGATGGGTCCTAACCATCTCTGGTCATAGCTGACTGGAACTAGGTACCCATTAGCCCCAAGCCCAGCCAATCAGACTGAAGCCTATCAAATCCAAAGAAAAGACACAGGCACCACAATCAACTGGTATAAACATTAGGGACATGAGGTTATAAATCAACAGTTGGCATATACAAGCCAAAGTCACAAGGAGAAAGACATTAAGAGCCTTAGAGAGCGGGAAGCCAGTCCACAGACAGATGCAAAAATGAGAGACCATATGGTCCTGAGAGGCAGAAAAGTCAACGACAGTTCCTGGCTTTCCATTTCCAGTCCCATGTGGTCTCAATAAACTTTCTTTTCCTCTAGATTGTTATGAGATTGCCTGTTATAAAGGCATATTTTTTCCCTACGAACAAAATGTGTCCTAAATTAGCCTGACATGTTCACAGACATGTCACCAGTGTGTCTTTTGTTCTTGCCCTTTGTTAAAGAGACTGGAACACTGTTTACAACACAAAATAATATTTTCTTAAAGATTTATGTGTTAACACTCCAAGCTACTGCCTTGCTTTGTGTCAGTGGAAGATGAAAGAGGAAGAGAAAACAATGCAGCAAAAGAACTCCATTCCGCAAAAGAATTTCAAGCTTCATGCATAATCTGTTATAGAATGTTTATACGATACCTGCTTCTTGGAAGAAACATAGATTCCTTAATGAACACGGAACCAGAGAGAAGGATATACCAGCAGGTCCCAATATCATCAGGACTAAAAAGAAAAAAACAATAGAAGCAGAGGATTATAACAATAACCAAGACAAACAGGAAATATATATATAGCACAAAGAGTAGTACCCATGTTATATTCGGTGTCATGAAGAACAATGAAATAGCACAAAACATGTCCTTAAAAATACCATTATTAGACTATTAGAATCATGTCTCTAAGTTATCTTTGATCCCCTAAATAAGCAAGATATGTCAGTGTATTTAAATATTTTAAATGTTCCTTAGATGTATAGCACCTACCATTCCAAGTCTGATTGTTTTAGTTTAAGTTTTTGAACTGAAAACACTTTGTTGCTTCATAAAACAAAAAATATATAGAAAAACAGTGAAACTTGGTTTTCCCAACCCTTTCCTGTGTCTACCAAGCTCTCACATTTCTCCACCACACTTGCTGCTGGATATTCTTTCAGAATTTCTTTACATATTCACACAGAAATGGACAAATACAGTATTCTTATTTCCGTGAACACATTTTTCTTTTTATAGAAAAGATAGTGTACACTCTACAGCAGGGGTGTCCACTCTTTTGCCTTCCATGGGCCACATAGGAAGAACTGTCTTGGGTCACACATAAAATACACTAATACTAAAAACAGCTGATAAGCTTTAAAAAAAAAAATGGGGGATACTG
This sequence comes from Craseonycteris thonglongyai, assembly GCA_004027555.1. Taxonomy (NCBI): domain Eukaryota; kingdom Metazoa; phylum Chordata; class Mammalia; order Chiroptera; family Craseonycteridae; genus Craseonycteris; species Craseonycteris thonglongyai. The sequence goes on along the minus strand of PVKE010006639.1, from coordinate 14,287 downwards.
GGATGGCTCAATGGGTTGAGTGCTCGCTTTGAAGCCCTGGAGCCTAAGGATCGAATCCCGGGCCTGGCCCCATGCGGACCCATATGCTGAACTGGGATGTGCCCCCAGTTCAGTTCTTGCCAGGGCTTATGCAGGAGGCTCCCGGCCCAGTTCCTGCCCTGCACAGCCCTGTGCCCACCTGTGGAGTGAAACTATATAAAAAACTAATGCGGTCAACTATGGAGACTGCTCTGGGCCCTCCCCCTTCTCTCTGTCTCTCTCTCTCTCTGTGTGTCAAAATAAATAAATAAATAAATCTTTAAAAAAAAAACTCCTAATGTAATAGTTTGGTGGTTGCCAGAGGGGTGTAGGGAGGAGATTGGGGAGGGGGGCAGGATTCAATTATATGATTGCTAGAAAAAAAACCACTGACTCTGGGTGAGCGAATGATGAAACACACAGATGATATATTGTAGAACTGTACTCCTGGAACCTATGTAACTTTACTCACCAATGTCACCCCAATACATTTAATTAAAAAAAAGAAAAAACACTTTTTAAAAATCTCATGCTGTAAGAAAGTTTACAAATCTGCATCGCGCCATTTTCAAAGCCATCCTGGCTGCATATGGCCCACAGGCTGCAAGTTGGACAAGCTTGGTCTACAGTGTTGCTCCTTTGTGTTAAATCTTAAAGATCTTTTGATCAGATTGCTAATTTGTGGATGTGCCATATTTAACTTAAGCAAGCCCTACTGAGTCATTTCAGCTGTTCGTAATCATATGCAATTATTTTTTTTAAATAAAAACTATAATGAGTACTCTTATATATGTAACAGTAATTGTAACCAATAACTAGAATTGCAACTATTGAGCCAAAGGGTACATACATTGTTATTTCTGTTAAATATTGTCAAATTGTCCTCCATGTGTGGTTAGAAACTTATTTGCCTACCTGCTTCCCCACATCTTTACTAAATATTGTTTGTTACATTTATTCAAATGTTTAACAATTCTATGATAAGGACTGTTCTAGGTGCTTAGGATACTTCAGAGAACAACAACATGGCACTTATATTCTGGTGAGAAAATACAGATCATATACAACAAAAACAATAAATTGGAAAATTATAAATCAGTGCTCTAAGAAAAAAATATAGTGTAGAGTGAGGAAAACAGGGGCAGGGTGTGTACCTGACTATTCTAGGAACAGGGAAGGCGGTCTTTGGGACAATACTCCACCATCTTCCTGAAATGCTGGCATTGTTTAATAAAACTACTTTCTTTTCCATCAACCCTTGTTTATTGATTATTGGTTCACAAGGAGCAACAAGCAGCTGGACCTGAGTTTGGTAACATTACAACAGTCCCTTTTATCAGCAACAGTTGGTCAAAGGAAACAAAAATCTAGAAAACTAGAAAACTAAGATCATCGCTTACTATGTGGCAAGTTACTACAGCTGCTGCAAGTATTAAATGAACAATGCTCATGAAATGCAAATAATTATTCTATAGAATAATTGTGACATAGAGTATACAATAAACATTCACTGGCTTTTTAGTTATTCCGTCAGTATATTTTGAAGGCAAAGTCACTATGGACACTATAAATACAAGGCTTGTAAACTCAAGCTTTCCTGGTAACTGATCATAAAATACCTGTGACGTAAAACGCAGACAATGCCTAAATCAGATAAAATACTGTGACAGCAAATATACCAGCACTCTTACAATTGGGGTTGAAGCTTTATATCAGAAAAATTACAAAACAGAGTTATGGAAGTAAAGATAAGAAACTGGTCCTCTTGGGGATGTCAGAATAGTTCAACGGGTTGGACACTTCACTTGCAATTGACAGGTCTGGGATTTGAAACCCAGCCCCGGTCCATGCAAACCCATATGCCAGGATGTAGGAGAAGGTTCTTATTGGGTCACATGCAGGAGGCCCCCAGTTTGGTTCCTGCCCAGCAGAACCCCACATCCACCTGTGTGGAATGAAACTATATCACAACTAATGATGCACAACTACAGAGACTGCTCTGGGCCCTCCTTCCTGCCCTCTCTTCCTACCTTCTATCAAAAAAAATAAAATAAATCTTTTTTTAAAAAAAGGAAACTGGTCTCAGTATTTCCCATTTATTATAATTTTGTTTACCTGACAGATGCCTGTTCCTCTACCTTTTCCAAAAAAATTCAGGTGTTAACTCATAAGAGCTACAAGCATACTTGCTTGGATAGGCATTTGCAGAGAATAATCAATCAACAAAGATTTATTGGATTTAGTGAGCATTTACTGCATACCATGCCAAATAAAGGCATCATAACTTTGTGTTATTCATTTGTCTCTTTTAAAGATTTGGGTTTTACAAAAGTAAGCTTATTAAAACTAAGAATACAAAAACAGTGAATCTTGTTTTAAAGATGTTCTGGAAATTGCTGTTAACCAGAAAAATTCTTCTTCCAACCCATCCCCCACATAACTCAGATTTGGTTTCTGCTCTGAAAATTCTTGCTGTGAGCAGCCAGCATAAAATGTTTTACTTTCTCCAAATCATCCAGAAAATTCTCCCAACTTTATTAGGAATCACTGCACTAACAAGGCTCAGTGGTTTGTTTGTTTTTACTTTCAATTATGCCTCAGGCAGGCAGCATTTTTAGCATGGGGTACACCACCATTCCTTCTAGGCACACAAACACTCCCTCCTCCCTAGTCATGGGTTTTATACCAATTTTATATGTGCAATGTGACGATTATTTGTTTTTGTTTTTAAAGACAGATGAAAAAGTTCTAAGAAGAGTACTTAGCATCATCATGAAACTTTTTCTACACTTAAAAAGTAAGCAAAATTAATGAGATCCTACTTACAGACAGACACACTGGCAATGAAACTGGCTAACAAAAGGTTGACATTATTACTATCATTATTATCAAGCATCATCATCATCATCATCATCTAGTACTAATACTAATACAGGTATTTTATTCTGTCCAGTGGTTCTCAAGCTTTAATGTGCATATGAATTATCTCAGGTGCTAATTAAAAATGCACGTTCCCAGGATCTACCCATCTCACCCAATCCCTCAGTTTCTGATCTGAAGATTAAAGTACATATAGCAAAGTAATGCTTTGTAAGTCTCTCTGGTCAGCCAAAACAGACACTTGGAAAAGACCTACAATTTTTAGACTAAGGTAAGGACTACAATGCACAATTGATCCGATCACAATATATCCCTTCCCACAAGTGGCAAAATGAAAGCCACAGAAGCCTAGGTGCACGACAAGGCACTCTGAAAGGTTCCTATTGTTTTCATCAATAGAAAGGAAATAAATAAAGCCAAACAAAACAACAAAACAAGCAGACAAAATACAAACAGACCATCACAAAATGATCAATTTGCCTTCCAACGAAACAGCAGGTGGAGACCTGGAATACTGGGGTGGAGGCAAAGACATAATCTCATCCCAGTCTTTCCCCACCTTATTCCCATCTGCTCCTCAGCGTAACCCCCCCGCCCACGGTTGACTGGCTGCTGCTCCTTCCTCACACGGCCAGTCTGCGCAGGATGTCTGCCACCCTCCACCTACATCACATCGTACCTTACAGGAATGACTCGAGTCCTACCTCTCTAACAAAATCTTCTCACTCACTGTTTTCCAAACTCCAAAATATTCATCTAATTTTATTCTATTTTATACCACTGAACCTCCTTTTGGCAGGAACTGTGGGCTGCACCTGGTACAAACTGGACACTATTTCCAGTAGTATTTGCTCAGGTAAAACAGATCCTGACACGCTTCTGCTATAACCCATGGATCCTGAACAGGAGCAAGTGCAAACCCCTTGGCTTAGTAACGAGTGAAGCAATATGTCATCATGCAAAGAGCAAAGGTTTTAGAACATAAATTCTTTCATACCAGCCATGTGATCCTGGTGAAGTTAAATTCTGAGGTTCTAGCTCCTCCATCATAAAAATGGTAACATCAATACCTTCTTCACCATGTCATTTTGATTTAATAAGACAGTATATAAAGAGTACCTCGTATAACAGGTACATAAAAAGTACTACTTCTTTTCCTCTCTCACAACCATCCCCAAAAGGGCCAACTTACAACTTTACTTTCTGCTTCAATCCTCAACATATCCTATGCTGCAAATTTCACCCTGTTCAGCTACACTATATCTTTTTTCCCCTACCTGTGCCTCAGGGCCTTTGAACAAACCTGCTGTTCCAGTTTCTAAATAGTACTTTTCATCCAATAAACTTATTACTCATCCTTTAAATTCCAGGTTAACTACCACTTCCTCTGAGAATTGTTTTTGTATCTTCCAAATAAAGTGAGTCATTTTTCTCCTGGGTTCCCAGAGTACTTTTTATATGCTCATATTAAGCAGTTGCCAGAGCCTCATAATTACTTCAGGTCTCTTCCCCCATTAGCTTTTAAACTCCTTTAACTCATCAGTACCCCCAATATATACACTATATAATGTTTGATTGGTACTTAGGTATTTTCCTAATGTATAAATTAGTAATTGAATAGACACTAACTCAGATATGGTATTAGAGTATCTGAAAAGTTAAACATGTGAGTTTCAATGTTCAAATAAATGGGAAAAAATGGGAGTCAGACTTAAAGAACTTCCACAGCAATATGCCATAGGTCCACAAGGTGGCGATGTCGCCACGTGAAAGAGCAGTATGTGCCACTCCACAGTCCCATTTATAAAGTCGGAAGCTAGTAAAAGTGATCAAGTTGAAGTTGACAAGGGGGTTGAAAGAATAAGCTAGTAAATCAAAAGAAAACTGATAAAATCTGCAAAGACAATTATTAGGAGCTAAAAAAGTAATGTGAAAAGGCTACTTTATTCAGCTCTTCATATAGTAAGAAAACTTAAGGGGAGCCCAATCAGCTAAAAAGGTTGCTTAAGGCAATGGCTGTAGGCAAAGGTTATTGAGCTAGCATAGCATTCCACTCAACATGGGCCTCCTGTCAGCCACAAGAAGTCTCTACGTGTGTACTGAGGGTGGAGGTGGGGGGAGTCAACCAACAGAAACTGAAAGGCACCTGTGTAAAATCCAAACGACTTTGTAAATTGGTGCTTTCCAAGTTTATCCTTGACAAAGTTTATCCTGGCATGAGGAGGGCACGAAGGAGGGCATGAAGTGGGATCCTCCCACTTCAGCAGATCAAGTGCAATGTGGCATTAACATAAGGCAGAAGTGACTCAGAAGAGTGAAGAAGCACCATGCTTCATATGGGCAGCATTCACAACATAAACACAGGGATGCAAAAAGACGACAGTGACATGGAAATGAGCACTGGGGAATGCCCAGAAATAGTGGGAAAGAAGACCACATGTAACATCAAACACTGACTTTTGGGATATTTCAGAAAGAAGGGTTGCATTATACTACCCAGGATGTTACGCCATAGTCAAAGCAAAGCTGCTGGCGTCTGGGAAAAACGGAGACACAGATTCTGATCATCCCAAGGCTACTGGCCCCACATCTCGAAATAAAAATATAAAAAATAAAAAAGAGAAAGCAATAAAAGGAAGCCTAACAAAAGTTCCAATAACTAGATGGAGACAACTAGTGAGGAATTCCAGAGAGCCAGCCTGTGACCAAAACTGGAAAAATACCTGTTTCTTTTCCTGTATCCACTGTGTTTCAGTAACATCATCTAACCAAAGGGTAAAACCAAAGAACAGAAAATCATCCTAAATTTCTCCCTCTCTATAACCTGACCACGAATTCTGCTGGTTCTCCTGAAGCCTCTTAACAGAGGTCCCTCATGAAGGTCAGGGGCTCGTTTTCACTCCCTACACTGTTCCTAGGTCATACTCTTCTGACTGGCTTGGATTTGTGCCCTCAAATATATGATTATGCCCAAAACCCAAGTGAAAGTAACTTATTTACAACAAATTATCCTCTGTCCCTTCATGGGAATCCAGCAGTTAGTTCAGATCAGAGGTTTTAATATGCACTTCTTGAGCCCCTCTGGGACTTCATGCTGTCCAGCCCCCTTCCACAATAATGGCAACCACAACTGAGCTGTGTAGGACTTCCTACGAACAAAGTGTTCCGCCACTTAAAAAAAGGAAATTCTAACAACGGTCACTTCCAATTTGCAGAGGGCTTTTCAGTTACATAATTTTAATCTTTTTCACAAATACATTCCATTACTTCTGTTACTGGATTTATCAAAAAATTTAGAAATTATTCCTTTGATGTTTTTTATTTTTCTCTTTCTTTTTCTTTTTCTTTTCTTTTTTTTCTTTTCTAAGTGATAAGCTCAAAGACAAAATGTGTATGTGGGGGACGGGGGTATGACCACTGGCACACAATGGTTTCACCATTTTCTTTACACACACAAGTATAGTAAATTTATGAACACATGGACAAGAAGGATACCTCAAAATAGTGGCTATATCTTGCTGGAGGAAAATGGAGGGGAGATTTGAAGCATTTTGTTCCTTAAAAAAAAACAAAAACTAAAGCAAACGTGTTTGCAGTTATTTAAAAATAAGCATGCAATGTAAAAGAAAAGCAAATCTTGGCCACATCAGGAAGGCACGACGGTAACTGGATTTGGTTCCAAGAACTGAACGAGAACTTCCTTAAGGATGGAAGACAAGACACTGGCACACCTACAGCCTGTAGGAAAGGGGGCAGAAGAGGCTGATGGTCCAGGTGAGAGCAGGAAGGGCCACGCTTGCAGGAAAATGGCCTTCCTGCTCCAGGAGGGGTATAAGTGAGACAGGAGGCAAATGCTGCTGCAGAGAAACTGGGGACTGCGAACAGAACGTAAAGCTTGAGGCAAGTCAGCCAGAGGGGGAGTGTGGAGCATGAAGGGGGCAGCGGTAGGTTGGTGGCCTTGCAGAGAAGTGATCTGGTAAGGCTATTGCGAAAACAGGAAACCAAGTCAGCAAGTGGAAAGTCAGCTACAGCAATGAGACCGCACTGAGAGGCTTGAAGTTCTAAAGTGCACATTTACAGAGCTAAATGAAAATGCTTTAAAAGACTCAGTAGGCCTCCAGGCAGCTTTTTTTGGCCTTTTATGGGGGAACAATTTCCTCTCCTGCAATAAAGAGATAAATCCCTTAACAAACTGCTATGAAAACTCTTTAAAAACCCAAACCATTCAGTCAAACATACAGGTGGAAAATGAGCGCTGTGGTACAGTTGCACATACGGTACTTATAGTGTGAGTATGTGTGTACACTTAAGAAAATGTTAACGGTTAAATTTCTGATTCAAAGGTTTTTAGCACTTTACATGTAACTATATACAGTATTTAGCTGAAATAGTGAGGCTGGGTGGCCATTAAAATCTCAAGATGAAAGGACACACTTCTTTTTCTCATTTGAGATTAAATTATTAAAGAAAGATATTGTTAAATTAAAGTCCCTCCGATTAGGAATTTACTCATATATTACCATCTTAGTATTCCTGCAAAATAGCTAGCATAAGGTAGGTAACAAATGAAAGGAAGAAATTACCTGATATTCTCATCTACCGTGTAAAGTTCTACTAATTTTATCTAACTTTCTAGTGCAAACCAATACAACTAGATTTGAAATAAGCAATTCTAAATTAAAAAAAAAAAATCCATTTCATGAGATCCACCACTTTCTGCAAATCTTAATACAATTTAAACTGGCAATGTTGTCATCCTGTAGGTTTATGTTAAAGCAATAACACCATGAGAGTTAGAGCACCCTGACATAATTCCTTCCTAACAAAAGTGTGAAGCAGCTAAAAATTGGAAAGACCAAAATGAAAATTATCAAAACAATGATAGTAACTATGATACTAGCAGCTAACATTTCTGTGCACTTACTCTGCATGAACTGCTCTAAGTACTTTAGACATAGTACTTCATCTTACCCTCATACCAAGACTAAAAACTGGGTACTATTATCATTGTTTCCATTTTATAGATGAGGAAAATGAGGTACAGAGGAGGATCAAAGGAGTTTTATATTTATCTGATGAAATTATTAAAACCATGAACTTAGAAGTCACTAGACTAGCAACAAACCTAACAAGGAACATGAATGCTTATTCCTTGGTCATAAAACCAAAGCCCTTTGATACTCTGACTACACTGTGCTTTAAGCTCAAGTGAAAAACAAGAACAGACAAGTCAGTTCCCCCATGAGGTAACAACAACAGGTCCCAAAAGAGGGGTGGTATTATTAAGTTATCACAGATTTATATATACCCCCAATACAAGGGTTCTTTAATTTTCAAAACTGCACCTACACAAATTGTTAAGAGCAGAAACATGTTTGTTCAAGGATCACAGAAGAAATTACCCTTCATCACAAGACTGGCCAAATACTTGGAATCTGATTAAATGACTCTACAATTAGTCTCTGTGTGAATATTTGGTCTTACGAAGTCAGGATCTACTGAATATCGACAGACTTTTCCCTGCTTACTAACATATCACCTAATTCTAACTAGTCAAAAACAAGCAACATCAATTCTTGCTACAAAGTCTAGCCTAAGTGTATTCAATTTAAGATTATTTCACACATGGCTTTTTGCACTATCAGCATAGCTCACATTCACTGTCTGACTTAAAAAAATAACCAAACAAACAACCTGGGTATATTTAAAGACACTGTAATCTACCTTTAATTTAAATGAAAAATCAACATTGTTAGGGAGTCAGGAACATAGCCACATCCGCAGATGGGTTTCAGTTGCCACCATCACCCCATGGGGAGGCCAGCATCAAGGAACGATGGTTTGCTTATCCCAATAAGGATACAGCGTTATCATTTTTTATGCTGCTTGCCTTTTTTCTTTTATGGTGGCATGAAAAAGGCTGGGGAATGCTGATGAGCAGGGTAAAGCTGTAGAATCAGAATTTCTGCAGTTCAATTCAGGTCCCACTTTAAGCAGTGAGACCTTAGGCAAGTTCTTCATCCTCTCAAAGCCTCGGTCCCTTCATGTGGAAAAGTAAGATGATGAGAACATCTACCTCACAAGACAGCTATAAGGAGTAAGTACATTAATGCTCTTAAAGAACTTAGTAGAGTATGTGGAACGTATGAAGTATGTGTCAAACGTTTGTTATTACCTCAGCATCAATGCTACCAAAGCCATGTTTCAGAGAAGACAACATAGAAGCAGATTGCTTCAATAAATTTCAATGATATTCATCAAAGATTTACAACTCTGACATCTGTACAGCCATTCCATTGGTAGCTTTTATTTGTTCCTCACGGTCACAAATATTCTAAGTTATTTACAGCTTAATTTCTTCAATAGATATGATAAAGGCATTTGCCCCTGTTGTTATCATCTCATTATCAATCATCTCCTGGTTACTTATTATTCTTCTATATATGGTACAAGCTTTTTTAAGCCCTAGATCAGGGGTGTCCAACCTTTTGGCTCAGGATGGCTTTGAATGCAGCCCAACAAAAATTCATAAACTTTCTTAAAACATTAATGAAATTTTTTTTTTGCAATTAATGTTTTAGCTCATCAACTATCATTAGTGTTAGTGTATTTAATGTATGGCCCAAGACAACTATTTTTCTTCCAGTGTGGCCCAGGGAAGCCAAAACATTGGACACCCCTGCCCTAAGTGGATATTTACAATTTTCCTACAGATGTTAAAAGTTACAACCTAGGAACATCCTACATAATAGCCACCTGCATCTTGTAAAATCTACCCGATTTCCCCTTTCCTTCAGTCTTTGCCTCAGTTCAAGCACTTGTGACCTCAGATTACGCAACTGTCTCCTAATTGACCTCCCTGCCCATCCGCTCAATCTCATCCACCTTCCGCATTTTCGTACAGATATTATCTTTGAGGGGATGAGTGGGGTTGAAAGGTATTTGGTCATGTCATTTTGCAGCGTGAAAACTGGCCACCAAGCTACAGATGAAAAGACACTTTAGAAAATATCCCAATAGATGGACCTTCTTCAAATCTGATTCAAATAAGTACCATATTTTCCAGCGTATAAGACGACCGGGCGTATAAGACGACCCCCTAATTTTACAGTTAAAGCATAGGTTTAGGCCTATATTCGCTGTATAAGACTACCCCCCACTTCCGAGGCTGTAGTCATATACAGCGAATATAGGCCTAAACCTATGTTTTAACTGTAAAATTAGGGGGTCGTCTTATACGCCCGGTCGTCTTATACGCCGTAAAATACGGTAACTGTAAAAACAACTTTTTCAGACAAAGAAATTTGAATATTTTCATGATACAAAGAATTATTTTTTGAAGGTTTGATGATAATGTCACGCTTAGGTTTTTATAAAGCTTTTATCTTTTAAAGGTAAAGATACATAGTATGAATGAATTGATATTTCTGGATTTACTTCAAAATAATCCATTTAGAGGTGGGACAAGGGGAGTAAGTAATGGAACATAACTGGCTGTCAATGGACAACACTAGTTGATGACTACATGAATCCGTTATACCACTGTTTCTAATAGTGTGAATAATTTGTGATTTTCCAGGACAAAACGTATTTAGGAGAAGAAAAAAAAAACTCATTTCCAATTCCCTTGAGAATTGAGACCGATTTTTATTTAACAACATGTTCACAAGCAAGTAGGAACAGCCTGCCTCTTCTCTTGACTCATCATACTGACCCACATGCTAGTCACACTAACCTTGTCACAAGGGTCAAAATATCAAGTCAGACCCCTTTTCCTCCTTGTGTCCCTGGACATACTGTTCCTTCGGCCAACTAAGTTTCTCTAGACCCAGTTCAAAGGGCTACTTCCCTGAGATTCTCCCCATTCCTCTCAAGCCGTCCCTTGCATTTCTTCAGCCCTCAAAACACGTCTATGATCTCTGTTATTTTGTTTGGTGAGTTTTCATTATTGTTCATTTCCTTTGAGTCTACACTTCTACCTCCCTCAATAGATTATAGCTTCCTTAAGGGCAGGAGCTGTAATTTATTTATTTCAAGAAATATCCCCTATAATGCATGGCAAGTGGTAATTATTTAATAAATGCTTTGAAAAACAGAGAGGAAAGTCATCAACAATTGTCAGTCATGGCAAACATTATTAACACAATAACATATCTAGTAAATCATAATTTACATATCTTAATACATCAATATATATCCTTTGTATGCTTACCATTCTTTAAAAAAAAGCAGTCTTCATTTTTTCAAGGACTATGTTACACATCTTGAAAGAAATATCAGTATTATTTAAAGAAGAAACTGTGCGTAAAAAGATGTGAGCAGCTATTGTCCTGTTTCTGAGAGAATCACAAGCTAAAAATATAGTTATGCTATATACGCATCTCATCTGGTGTGGCTGTGGAAATGGGTATCTTGTTCTGCTGGAAACACTATATATGCACCATTTCTTACTTCATGATAAAAATGTCAAAGTACTCCATAATGTAAAATACTATCTCAGAATCACACGAGAGACAGATAACTACAGATATGAACTTAACAAAGGACTATAAACATTTACTTTATAACAGGAAATAGCTGAAATGTTTCAGATTTCTAAGTTATGAAAGGTAAGTTAACACAGAAATAATGCAATGCTGACTTAGCAAGCTGTTGCTAATGCTTCTTTGATTAAGGAAATTATTCATTTGCTGCATTATACATTGTACAAAGAGAAAGGAAATACCTACTAGTATAAAACTTCATTTGCTTCATGTCTTTCATATCTCACAGTTTCACACATTAACCTGTAAAAGAAATAAAGACCTGAGTTCAACATTTGTCACGAAAAACAGTAATATTTTTAAAAATTTTAAATAGCCATGTAGTCTACAACATTAAGATTACTTTATATGGCTTATCATAATCACGTATTAGCCTCAAGATGAACATTCTGGTAAAGAGATGCTAGAAAAATAACATTTTGTTAGCTGTCAACTTTGCCACAAGTTTTTATAGGGAACAAAACTGTATGTGTTTTTTATACTTTGTAAATGATATGGGGAAAAATTAATGCTCTCCAAGCTAAACAAAGAATGAGAAGGAACCTTAAAAAGGAAAACCTATTAATTTACAAAGTGATAACGTCATTCACAACTCAACTTTAATGTTACTTAGTATGGAATTTCAGACAAAAAGTAGGCTTTTATTAACTTAGTCATTTTATGACTAATGACTAAATGGAGGGGTTAGAACCCTGAAGAACTGTTGTTTCAGCTGCTTCATCCCTGAGGAAAAAATTATGTAAATTTTGGAAAACATGAATAAATGTCTAAATATTCAAAATTACCTCATGAACAGACTCTTCAAGAAGCATCCTATTATATTAAGCGCAAAATACAGAAATGCAAAAGAGAGAATGACTGTGTCCCCTTATAAAGGAACTAGTACATAAGAAAAGTTGGTTATAAAAGTGAGTATTTTAAGAGCACCTCCATTTTGGTCAATGGGGCTACCAATCTCCTGTCTATGAAACCCTGGGATCAATCCACACCCATCTTTCCTCTGTTCACTAAATCTAATTAACAATATATGCTGTTGATTTTGCCCCGGAAATCCACTCTATTCTCTTGTTTTTTCTGCTACCACCACCCTGTTTTAGAAGCCCTAATTATCCTCTCAATCTGTTACTGCAAACATTCAAACTGAAGTCACTTAACTCTAGGAGGTAGCATCAAATCTCGAATATACATCATTTAACATACAGTTTTCTTCCATAGATTGAATCACACCAATTCTTCCTAGAAACGAATGATGGTCACAAGTGATGGGCCTAACAATACCTTGGTCTTAAATTAAGTAACTGACTCTGTCTTGTTATCTGTTAGAATGAAAGAAGGGTCCTGGCCCTAACTTCTTCAATGGGTCTCATTTCTTCTCCTACATAAGACCCCTGCCTTCCTGCAAGCTTACCTGCTCCTATATCACCATTATTTCTCCCTCTCTCCTTTAATATAAAAAAATCGTAGTATCACTTACTGTGTATGGGAGGGCGACCCCTCTCTTAGTCCCACATCTTCCTCCAGCTACTATCCAAATGTTGCTTTTCCCATGACAGAAGTTCTCCTTTTAGAGTTGTCTATACACTCTATCTCCATTTTCTCAACCTTTTCCCACTCCTCCCGTCATTTGATCCCTGAAACTTCAAAGGCTCTAAAAGTTATCAGCAACTTCTGTGCTCTCAATCTTTTCTGCCCTTATCTTAATTCCACTTTGATGACTACTTTTTCCTCATAGCATTTTCTTCTCTAGGTTTTTCTTGAAATGTATGAGTCACTTCTTCTGTCTCCTTTGGATTCTGCCTCCATTCCATTTCCCCCCCTGACTTCTAAAGGTTATCTATCAGCTCCAGGGGCCCTTCAAACCTCTTCTTCTCTTCATCATGTGATTTAATCTATAAACTGATAACTTCCACAGCAATGCCCCCCAACCCCAGATCTAATTTCTTACACTGATATACATTCATCTAAATACCTGTTCAATGTAGCCACTGCTGTCTAATGGTCATTTCACATTCAAAATGTCCAAAACAAATCTTGAATTTCTTCCCCTCAAATCTGCTTTCTCAATCAGTACCCAATTGTTCAGGCCAAGAACCTTTGAGTTCTCATCCTTGACTCTTCTTGTTTCTTCACATCCCATCTTTCTGCCAGCACCTGTTTCCCTCATATATACCCCCGAAATGACCAAGTTTACCCTCTCTCTTGTGAAAACCTACTGAGCCACCATTATCCCACCAGTATCTCTTACCAGGACTACAAATGTTGTCTTCTGCATGCCTACTCCACATAGCTTCCAGACAGATCTCTGCAAATATGAAGTCAGACCTTCTCATACCTCTGCTCTTAATCTCTACTACCTTTAGAAGAAACTACAAACTCCTTCACCCTTGAACACAAGGCCCTATACCATTTACTATACTTATGGTACTCTACTGTACTCTACCTTACTCTGCCACAGCCCCTGCCTTCTCATACACAGAGTCTGTTCCCATAACAAGAGCATCTGGGACCCAGCCACACTGAGGTCTTACCCAATTTCCCAAACTCAAATGTTACCGCCGTTTGACTACAAAGTCAAAGCAGCCCAGCCACCCATTCTTACCAGGTCCAACACACTCCCATCTAAATAAAACAACACTGATTGATTACCTAAGTCTTGTCTGCCCCACTAGGATCAGAAAGAAGCTCTATGATGGCAACAGTTTGGTCTTCTTCACTGACGTATCAGCACGGCATACATCAGTGTCTAGCATACAGTAGGCACACAACCAGTAACTGTTGACTGGAAAAGTAATTTAATCCATGCTATCAAAGTCTTCTATATAAACAATGTTCTAAATGAACTTTTA